>JAQZBX010101812.1:0-11223 GCA_029593785.1 Cabassous unicinctus
TTACTCTCCTGTGGCAGCAGGATTCAGCAGGCTGTATGAGCAGATCCCCCCTCCCCTTTCCTGGACAGGTTGAGCTCCCTTTTGAAATTCAAATGGGACCCTGATGACTGAGGTCACCTCAATGAAATGGCTTACAAGCCTCTTCTAGACCACACCCTTCACCAAGGGGACCCTAAATAGGATTGTGGAAACTTATTAAGCCCTACCCACTGCATGACTCCCTTAGGGGAGTTGAAATTTTAATAATCCTCAACATGGAAATATAAATTTGGCTGAGTCCACCCTCTCCCAAGCCAAGCCTCTATATCCCAGGGCAGCTAGTTAAATCAGGCTTCCTCAACAGATTCGCCTCTGCCTTCAGCCCAGTGCCACATCAAGCTGTCTGGTGTGCTCCTCAAAGCTCTAAGGGTGTTCAGGCAAACAAACCCACAGAAAGGAAACCCTTATTCACCTTCTTCCAGAACACTCCCACTCTCAGAGAATGATCCCTCTCACCAGGGTTGCCAGCAGGAGTCGGGACTCACCTTAGTTCTTTGCCCTGAGGATGGGGCTTATCTGGCTGCATCCACAATTCCCAGCATGGGAAAAACTCACACTTTTATCTTGAGCAATCAACCTCCTTGTCCAGCTCCCTCCAGATCAATGTCCCAAAGGCTCTTTCTCTGTGGGCTCCCAGAACAGCCCACTCAGGCAGGAACTTGTCCCCAGTCAGCTGTCCTCTGTGAGAGAGATGGGGAGTGCCCACCTAAACTGACTCCATCTTCCCCTACTCCTATAAATTTTATGGATCAATTTTACAATAAAGTTTCTATATATATCAATTTTAGCCTAATAAAACTTGTATAGTATATAAGAAATATTGTCTACCTAAAGTGATTGTCAGTATCTGTATAATTTTTTTTCAAAGTTCTGTTATTTTTTTAATGATATGTCAGTAGTATACTTTTGAGGGTTTTGTTACATTTTTCCTCTATGTAACATGCACATAATATTATATTTGTTGTTTACTTTATGTTGTTTAGAAAGTGCTTAGAGTAAACAATAAGAAAATGATTAACAATATGTTTAAGCAAAATATGTGACTAGAAAGAAGCGTAAATTTCTTAGAACAATCTTGTTATTTTTAAAACTAAATAAATTTCAAGGTAAATTATCAGAAGATAGGGAGGATTTTTGCAACATATAACTAAGAGTATGCTTTTAATATCAATTTGCACTCAAAGAAGATTTTATCAAAAATTAATTTCTAATTAGATAGTAATAACTTTTCATTCTCACGTTTTTCTTATGTTTAAAAGAGCTTTAGATTACATAAGTGTTAAATAAAATTATAGGGAATCCCTATATACTCTACTTTCTCCTCCTCCCACAATTTCCTCCATTAACAAATTATTTCCTTACTTTAGTACATTTCTTACAATTGATGAAATCATATTGAAGCACTGCTACTAACCATGTACTATAGTTTATATTATGGCTTACACTTTGCACATCACAATTTTGTGGTGCGGTGTAAAGTGGAATTGTACATTTTGACAAAATGTATGATGGCTTGTATCTGTCTTTGCAATATCATGCAGAGCAATTCCAATGTCCCCCCAAAAACACATGTTACACCTTTTCTTCTCTCTCCCTACCTTCAGAACCTGTGGTGATCACTGTCTTTATATCAATGTTACAAGTTCTTCTATTACTAGAATAATAAGTCTACTTTTGTCCATACTTGCATTCCCACCTTATGTATGTTCATTACTTGATATTGAGGACTTTGGGATTGTGATGCCCACTCTGCTTCCCAATGAGAGGGGACTTAGATACCATGGGTCAGAAGAGTGAAACTGTCTTGCTTGAAGATGTATATGATCTCTGATTTTTGATATCATCTTCATCCATCATTGTCCTTTTGTTAGTTATTCTGAGTGAGACTGATGAACTTGAGAGTAAGTGTTGGCTTCAACTCTGCTGAGATTCAGGGCTCAGCCAGCATATGAAGAGCTGGAAGATACAAGTCTCTGGGACATATATTTAATGACTATAATGCTAATCATAGTCTCAAATAAATTGGGCAAAAAAACAATATGTAAGAAAATTATAAATGAATCCAATTCTGATACATTGAGGGTATAGGTTATCATATATAACAAGATAAGGCCCACCAATATGGTGCCAAATTTCTAGGGTTGTCTGCTCTTCCTAAAGTGTCTAGATGTCTCTAGAGCCCTCAGGAGCACCCCTGCTTGAGGCACTGTTTACTGTGGCAATCAATGAGATCCTCATTAAATGTGCATAAGCATAGCCACTGCAATAAACTCTTGACTCACATTGAAATCTCTTATCCATAAAAACTCATTTGTGTTTAATATTCTCTCCTTTTGTTCTAGGTATTTTTTCAAATGCATAGGTAGTTGGCACTGGGTAATAATCCCTTGGTGCCAGGGAGGCTTATCCCTGGGAATCATGTCCACTGTCAGTGGGAAGGTAGTGAATTTATATGTTGAGTTTGGCTTGGAAAGAGGCTTCATTTGAGCACCAAGGAGATTTCAGGAGGTAACTCTTAGTCAATATGTATTACTAGGCTAAATTTCAATTTCACAAGAACAAGGTTCATAAGTACAAATGTCAATATCAATGGTCTGGTGAATTGATCTTTCCTCCTTTGCTAGGCATTGACCATATACTAGAGAAATTCATGCCACTCTATTAAAGAATGTAGATGGACTGCCAAGGAAGGGAATTCAATATTCCATCGGTTTTTCTGTGCATCTCCACCCCCCAAGACAACAACCCATGACCATAAAAACACTATCATATTCCATAGAGGCATGCCCCAGCTTCCCCCTCCCTGCACATTCCCTCATCATCAATACCCCAAACTGGCAGTCTAACTTTGCCACTGTTGCAACCTTTCTGGAATCTAAAGCTTCTCCAAAACAAATCTAACAAAACTAATAATAATGAAATTAAAATATTATAAAAAATAAAAATTAAAAAAATAAAATTAAAATATATTTTTTGGCACTGGGCCTTTCATCTCCATAAGATCTGTTATATTTTATGTATATTTACAATTTCTTCTAAATGTTCCCCCAGTGTCTAATTTTTTTTCACTTTATTTTCCAAAAAGTTCAAGTTACAGAAAAGTAACAAAAACTATAATCTTTGGGTAGTAGCAATTCTTCAATATGTGTTCAACAATTGTAACAAAAAATATTCTATGCTAATTAAAGGTTATTAATTGAGAAATCTGGGGAAGGGGAGGGGGTGGTTTATATGGCAATCCCTTCTATTATTGATGTAATATTTATGTAATCTAAAGCTTCTTTAAAAATAAAAAAAATTAAATAAAGAAAATACAGAGGATTCCCATATACCCCTCTCCGCCCCCCCCCCAAATCCTCCCCAGCCAATAACATCTTATGTGAGTTTGGTTCATTTTTTATAATTGATAATCAAATATCAAAACATTGCTACTAGCCATAGTCAGTGGTTTACATTATGGTTTACCATTTGCACTGTGTACTTTTATAGGTTCTGACAAAATGTACGATGGCCTATATGAGGAAAATGGCAACAAAATATGTGGATTGTATAATGAAGCAAACTCACTAGGACCATGGCTGAGAATGCCCACTGCTGGTTTCTGTTCTGAGGAAGTCTAAGATGCTCCTGTTGGTATTGCTTGAACAGGGAATTTAATGCCCTGAATGCATACTTTTGTTCCTCCACTTTTTCTAGCACATTAGGAAAACCAAGCCAATTTCACTGTACTAGTAACTTTCACACAAATGAAATACCTGGTCAACAGAAATGTTCCTCTTATAAGTCTTTGATTAGGAGCATCCAATAGTGTGGTTTTGCATAGCTCTATTGACACATCACATCATGGACTGCCAGATTTCTTTACAACTGGAAATAGAGTTCTTTTAATTTGATAGGTTAAGAACCAATTGCAAAAGGCACAGGAAAAACTTAAGGAAATCACTTTATAGTTTAAGTTCTTCTGCTGATATCAAAATCTGTACTAGTCAGAATTCTCCAGATAAAAAGAAGCAACAACATATATGTATGTGTGTGACTGTGTGTGCATATATGTATGTAGGTGTTTGGGTGTGTGTGTGTGTATATATACATATATAGGATTTATTATATCTATGATTTGTTATGAGGAATTGGATCATGAGATTGTGGGGGTGGCAAGGATGAACCTGAAAGGGCAGGCAGGAGGATGGAAATCCCTTTAATATTGATAGTGATGTCTTGAGTATGAATTCCTTAGTTCACAAGCTCAGGATAGAGTGACAGGTGTAGTCTTGACACAGAATTCCATCCTCCTGGAACCCTCAGTTTTGTTCATTTAATGTAGCCAACCAACTGGAAATGATATACCTACATTATTGAGAGTAATCTGCTTTATTTAAAGTCAGCCAATTGTAGATTTCAATTTATTTATACAATATCTTCCCAACAATATTTATGCCATTGTGTGACAGAAAAACTGGGCATTGTAACACATTCAAGTTGATATGTAAAATTAGCCATCATATCAATCTGGTGTTTGCCAGTCTGTTGTATCTAATGCTAGTGAATATAGCTGTAAGTGAATTTTAATGTTTTGTATCAAACAGCATTGGAGGTCATCCAGCCCTGAAAATTTTTCAAGATGGGGCAAAACAAAAGCTGGCACCTGAGTCAGGTCAACTGTAGAACACAAGTCAGGTCAAAACAGAGTTCCACAACATAGTAACAGTGTTTTTTTCATGAGCAGAAATTCTTAAATGCACTCTGCATAGGAAAAATTGATGAAAACAGCTTCAAATCCCTGATTTAGAGAAGCTAACAAGGGAAACTTTTATCTTGAGTTTAATAATATATAATGCTCAAGAGTGAGTTATTTCTTGTGACTGTTGTTTTTCAATTATTTATGTTGTCTCTATTTATCATAATCTTTATTTTAAACCACTTTTTTTGGCCATATACTTGGAAAACACATGAAATTTTGTGTACATAAGCTAAAACAGAGGGCATTACTATTAAAGGAAAATCAACATACAAAACAGTTGGAATTTACACAACAGTTAATACAAATCATTTTAGTGTTGTTTCAATTTTCTTAAATAATATTTTAGAAGTATTTATAAAGGATTGAATTTCCTTTTTACCTACAATAATGCAAAGGACTTTTTCAGTAGTTGAATCTTCAGGACTTTTCTTAGTATTTGCCCATTTTGGAATTTCTGTTAGACTTGAAATATTTACATATATACATACATAGTGAGTCTGATGGAAGCTTACTTATATCAGGAATGAAAGTCACAGTTTCATGAGCCAGTTTTCTGATTCGTACTTATAGAAATGTATATTAAATATAAGTCTTCGGTATTCTGTTTAATGTTGATGAAATCATAGGCTTCATGTGGTCCGATATAGGAAATTCCTACATAGAGCAGGTTTAGCAACACTGAATGAAACATATTTGTTTAAATGTTTAAACTCATATAGTACTGATTTCAATAAGATATTAGTGATGATCTATTATATCAAAGAGATTTAATGAGGCTAAAAATTATTTGCCTAACACAGATAATACAAATTTTATATAGTTCTTAAAATGGGTTATTTAATTCTGTCTTGACTATGTTTGTCCACAGTCAGAAATTCAACTTAAAATCCTTAAGTATTTTTGTAATTCTTTTATTAGAGAATTTATGGATATATAGATCAATCATGCATAATATATAAGACCCCTATAAATCTCCCATCCAGCAACCCCTTGAATTGCTGTGGAACATTTTTACAATTGAGGACAGCATTTGATTTAGTTTTCCAAAGGCTGCCAAGGCAATATGTGACAAACATGTTAGTTTTTACAATGGGGATTTATTAATTTATAAGCTTACAGTTCCAGGGATGTGAAAGTGCCTAAATCAGGGCATCTTCAGATTTCTTCCCAAGCTGCAGCTTTGGTGATCAGGCACATGGTGGTTTCTGCTCATCTCTCAGCTCACCTCCAGGCCTCATTGCTTTCACTTTCTGTCTTCAGTGACTCCTCTCAGCTTCTATGTTCCATTGATTTCATCTTCTACCTCCCAGGGCCATCTCTCCCAGATTGTGATTGTTTTTTTCTGTTTCTGTAGCTTTTTACTCTTTCTCTGTAGCTTCATATTTCCCATTTATGAAAGACTCCAGTAAATGTACTAAGACCCACCCAGGGCTACACCTCACTGAAGCAATCCAATCAAATGTCCCTCAACTGAATCCAATCCAATTACAGGGTTCTGACCTCACAGGAATGGACCAATTTAAGAAAATAACTTTCTGGCATCCAGAAAAGCCTGAAATTACCACAGTCTTTTTTTATAATTGTCTGATCTTTAAGGGCAGACAAGCTCAGAATTTTGGCACCCTGTCTGTCAGCCTTTCTTTGGAATTTATGCTCCCCAGTGTAACAGAGTTAGACTCATTTATAGTTTCCCTACACATGGCTCTTCTGTCCCTTTTATTTGAACCTATAATTAGCACTATGCTTGTTAAATATATGTCCCAGAGACTTAAATCTGTGGTCTTTTCATGTGCCAGTAAAGTCTTCAATTTCAGCAGAGTTGCAAAACTTAATCTCCAGTTCATTGGAGTCACCTAGGACAACTAACAATGAGATGATGATGTACAATGTTCATCAAAAGGAACAGAGAGTGTCTGCAACTCCAAGCAAGGTAGTTCCATCTTTCTGTGCCACTGGTTCTAAGCCCCTGTTCAATTAGAAACAGAGTGAATGTCACCATCCCCAAATCCTCAAGACTGGGGAATGAACAATGGACTAAATTAGACTTATTATTATTTTTTTATTGACATTACTATTCTAGAAATGGAAGAACTTTTATCATTGATGTAAAGGCAGTGGCCACAGAGGTTTTGATGGACAGGGAAGAATCGGTTTAACGTGGATGCATTTGGGGACATTGTAATTGTCCTGCATGATATTGCAATGATGAATTCAGGCCCTTATGCATTTTGTCATAACATATAAAATATTATGTGGCAGAGTGTAAACTATAATGTAAACTATAGTCCATGGTTAGTAGCAATGCTTCAATATGTGTTCAGCAATTGTAACAAATGTACCACAAATAATGAGAGATGTTGTTAATGTGAGGAAGAGTGGGAGTAGGAGGGGGTAGGGATATGAGATTCCCCTGTATATTTTATGTAACATTTATGTAATCTAAAGATTAAAATAAAAGAATAAAAAAGGAGTTATTTCTTACAAATGATGAAAGCTTATTAAAATAGTACTATTGACCATAGTCCATAGTTTTCTTTAGGTATACTTTTCCCCATATACAACCATTTTATTAACACCTAGTATTAGTGCTGTACATTTGTTATATACATGTGAGAATATTCTTATACTTGTACTATGAACTGTAGACAACATCTACCAAAAGGTTTACTGTGTTGTTCAGCCTTATGTTTTACCTTTAAATTTTAGTCTAGTAACATATATGACCTAACATTTCCCCTTTTAATCATATGCACAAATGTAATTCAATGCTCTTAATTACACTCACAATAAATTGCTATCATCACCATCATCCATTTCCAAACCTTTGCAACCAACCTATATACAAATCTTGTACAAATTAAGTACCAGCTCCTTCTCATTCCCTAATCCCAGTATAGCACTTGGTAACTTATATTAAACAAGTTTGCTTGTTTGGTTGTTTATTATAATTAGCTCATATCAGAAAGATCATGCAGTATTTGTTCTTTTGAGGCTGGCTTATTTTGCTCAAAACAATGTACACAGGGTTCATCCATATTGTCACACGAATCAGGACTTCATTTCTCTTTAATGAAAAGATTCCTTTTTATGTGTATATCACATTTTATCTATTCATTTGTTAATGGACACTTCAGTTGCTTCCACCTTTTGACAGTTGTGAATAATAATGCTATGAACATTAGTGTGCAAATATCTGTTGCAGACTCTGCTTTCTATACTTCTAGGTTTATTCCCAGTAGCAGGATTACTGGGTATTATGGCACTTGTATAGTGAGCTCTGTGAGGAACTGCAAAACTTTCAAAGCAGTTGCACCATTTTATATTCCCAACAGCAAAAAATGAGAGTTTCTATTTCCCCATATCCTCTCCAAGACATGTGATTTTCATTTTTTAGTAATAGCCATTATAGTTCATATGAAATTATATGTAATTGTGTTTTTTTCTATTTTCTAAACTTTATTTTTAAAGGTTTAAATTACAAAAAAAAATACATATAAAATATATGGGATTCTCATTTACCCCTTACCCTCTGCCTCTCACATTTCCCCTGTTAATAACATCTTACATGAGTTTGGTACATATTTTACTATTGATGAAAAAATATTGAAGCTTCGCTACTAACCATGGTCTATAGCGTACATTATGGTTTATACGTTGCACCATACAATTTTATATGTTTTGACAAAGTGTAAAATGATCTGTATCCATCATTGCAATATTGTGCAGAACAATTCCAATGCACTATAAAAGCCTTATGTTCTACCTATTCTTCCCTTCTTCCCCTCCTCAAAACCTCTGGTAACAATTATCTTTATATCAATGTTACAAGCTCTTCCATTACTACAGTAATAATTAGTCTGCTATGGTCCATGATCATGTTCCCTCCTTATGCTTGTTCATTCCTCATTCTTCAGGATTTGGGGATGGCAATGCGTGACCTGATTCAGATTGAGAGGGGACTTAGATTTTATCAGTTAGTTGGAAAGAACTGTTTTGCTTTCAGTTGTAGATACGCTTAAATTTTGGGATGGGGTTTGTCCACCACCCTTTTTGTGTGTGTTATCCTTGGTGAGTTCAATAGACTGGAGAGTAAGTGTTGGCTGCACCTATGCTGAGATTCAGGGTTCAACCAGAATATTAGCAGACTGAAGATATAAGTCTCTGAAACATATATTTAATGATTATAGGGCTAAATGTAGGTTCAAATAAAAGGTATAGAAAAATAATGTGTTGGGAAATTATAAATGAGCCTAACTCTGTACCAGTGAGGAAATAGGTTATCATATATTCCAAGTTAAGGCCCACCATTTGGGTGCTGATTTCCTAAGGTTGTCCAACTTGCACGTAGTGCTCAGATGTCTCTAAAGCCCTCAGGATCACCTTGTTTGAGGCGTTGTTTACTGCAGCATTTTGTGAGATCTGCCTGAGATGTGCATGAGGTAAACTCTGGAACAACCTCCAACTCACTTTGAAATCTCTTAGACATAAAAACTCCTTTGAATTTAATGTTTCTCCCTTTTGGTCAAGCTCTTTTCCAAAAACATCACTGATTGGCACTTGGTAATAATCCCTCAGTGCCAAGAAGCCTCCGCCTCAGGAATCATGTCCCATGAAGGGAATAAGGTAGTGAGTTAATTTCATGAGTTTGGCTGAGAAAGAGGCCACATTTGTGTAACAAGGAGGTTTTCCAGTGGTAACCCATAGGCAATAGATATTATTAGACTAAATTTTAATTTTACAAGAATAAGGTTCATGAGCACAAACATTAATATAAAGAGCTTGGAGTATTGATCTGTTTTATTTTACTAAGCACTGTCTATGTACTCTAGAGATACTTCTTACTTTATTAGAGGACATAGCAGGACTCCCCAGGGTAGGAATTTAATATTTTCTTGTTTACTGAGTGGGTCTCCACCCACTGAGATAACACTCCATGACTACATGAACATATTCATATTTGACAAAATCATGCTGCAGGGGCACCCTTCCCCACACACTCCCCCACTACTGACTTCCTGCAACTTTGACCCTCCCCTGCCATACTTGTCAAAAGAACACTGCCACAATTGTATTCTCAACCACAGTTCTCAACCTACACATAATTCAACTGTTCCTTTCTCCAAACCTCCCCACAACTCTATGAATACAGTATCCTAACCCCCAGCCCTGTTCACACTCACACTCCAGCATCATCAACCCCAATCACATTGCTAGACCACCATCACCCCCATCTACTGCCAATCCTCCCCATCCACCTTACCATAGAACCTGCCAAGATAGCCTTGACTCACCATTCTCTAGTGCCGTTCTACCTCCTTGTAATATGTCTTCCAGAATCTACCTCTGTGAGTCTGCACAATAAACTTAGATTATATCAGTAAGATCATGAAGTATTTGTCCAGTATTGACTGGCTTACTTCACTCAACATAAGGTCTTGAGATTCATCCATGTTGCTGAATATGTCAATACTTCATTCCATTGTATGTATATGCCACATTTTGCTCATCTACTCATCCATTGATGAACACTTGGGTTGCTTCCAACTTGATATTTTACTCTGCAACTTTGATGAATTCATTTGTGAGCTCTAGCAGCCATGATGTAGATTTCTCTTGACTTTCTATATATAGGATCATGTCATCTGCAAATAGTGACAATCTTATTTCATCTTTTCCAAATTGGAGCCTTTTATTTCTTTTACTTGCCTAACTGCTCTGGATAGAATTTCTAGGATAATACTGAATAACAATGGTGACAGTGGGCATCTTTTTTGTTCCTGGTCTTAGAGGGAAAGCTTTCATTCTTTCACCATTGAGTATAATGTGAACTGTGAGTTTTTCATATATGCCCTTTAGATGTTGAGGAATTTTCCTTCTGTGATGGTTTGAAATTGCATGTACCAGAAAAAATCATTCCCCTAAAATAAATCCACTTCTGTGGTTGTGGATCCATTGTAAGTAGGCTCTTTTGTTGAGTAGCATTTTAATATGTGGCCCTCCCCTTTCAGGGGGTTTCTTAATCTTGTTACTGGATTACTTAATAAAAGAACAAAATTCAGGTAAGGAAAAAAGTCATATAAACAATAAGCTGAAAGCAATAAAACTGAGAAGAGAAAGGAAAGGTCAATGGTTGCTGTTAATTTACTTACATGTGGCAGAGGACTTCAAGGCTTGATTTCAGCTGGTTTCCAGGAAAAAAGCATCACATTGTTGATGTCTTCATTGGGACATTATCATGGCCTCGAACTGTAAGGGAATAATGTCACATTGTTAAAAGTCAGCCCATTTTGTGGAGCAGGTGTAGCTCAGTGGTTGAGTGTGCATTTCACATGTACAAGGTCCCAGGTTCAATCCCCTGTACCTCCTAAAAAGAGGAAAAGTCAACACATTTTATCGCATCTTCTTTTGACAGCCTAGCAAACTAAAACTTCTGTTCCTATTTT
>JAQZBX010101813.1:0-11223 GCA_029593785.1 Cabassous unicinctus
AAGGATATTAAGAAGACATTGGATGAGCACAAAGAATTTGAAAGCATACATAGAAAAATGGAAGATCTTATGGGAATGAAAGGTACAATAAATGAAATTAAAAATACACTGGAATCATATAATAGGTTAGAGAAGGCTGAAGAAAGGATTGGTGAGCTTGAAGAAATGGCCTCAGAAAGTGAACATACAAAAGAAGAGATGAAGAAAAGGTTGGAAAAACTTGAACAAGGTCTCAGGGAAATAAATGACAGCAAGAGACGGGCAAACATACGTGCCATGGGTGTTCCAGAAGGAGAAGAGAAGGGAAAAGGGGCAGAAGGAATATTCAAAGAAATAATGGTAGAAAATTTCCCAACCCTATTGAAGGACATAGATAGCCATGTCCAAGAAGCACGATGTACTCCAATCTGAAAAAATCCGAATAGACCAACTCCAAGACACATGCTAATCACAATGTCAAATGCCAAATACAAAGAGAGAATTCTGAGAGCAGCAAGAGAAACGCAATGCATAACACATAAGGGATACCCAATTTAAGTGCTGATTTCTCACCAGAAACCATGGAGGCAAGAAGACAGTGGTATGATATATTTAAGAAACTGCAAGAGAAAAACTTCCAGCCAAGAATCTTATATCCATCAAGATTATCTTTCAAAAATGAGGGCGAGTTTAGAATATTCACAGATAAATTGAAACTGAGAAAGTTTGTAACCAAGAGACCCACTTTGCAGGAAATACTAAAGGATGTGGTACAGCCTGAAAAGAAAAGACAGGAGAGAGAAGCCTGGAAGAGAGTTTAGAAATGAAGATTATACCAAGAAAAGTAATTAAAAGTTTCAAAGGAGTGGTGAACATAAAATATGACAGATAAAACCCAAATATTTAGGAATAAACTTAACCAAAGATGTAAAGCACTTGTATTCAGAAAACTGCAATTCATTGTTAAAAGAAAATTTAAAAAGCCCTAAATAATTGGAAGAACATTCCATGCTCACAGATTGGAAGACTAAATATCATTAAGATGTCAATTCTATTCAAATTGATATACAGGTTCAATGCTATCCCGATAAAAATTCCACCAGCATTTTTAAAATTAATGGAAAAAATGATTATCAAATCTAGTTGGAAAGGTAAGGGGTCCTCAATAGCCAGAAACATATTTAAAAGGAAAAGCAAAGTTGGAGGACTCTCATTTCTGGACTTTAAATCATATTACCAAGCTACAGTGGTAAAAACAGCATAGTACTGGCTAAAGACAGACACATAGACCAATACAACCAAATTGATCGTTCAGAAACAGACTCTCACATCTATGGTCAAGTGATTTTTGATTAGCCTGTCAAACCCACCCAGCTCAGGCAGAACAGTCCATTCAACAAATGGTGCTGAGAAAACTGGATATCCACAGCAAAAGAAGGAAAGAGGACCCCTATCTCACATCTTATACAAAAATTAACTCAAAATGAATAAAAAGCCTAAATATAAAAAAGCAAGAACCATAAAGCTTCTAGAAGAAAATGTAGGAAAATATCTTCAAGATCTAAGGGTAGGTGGTGGATTCTTAAAGGAGATAAGAGGCAGACTGAGATGGACTACAGATATTGTATGTAGAAGTTTTAACTAGCTTTACTGTAAAAGTGTGGAAATGTACAGAGTTGATGGTAACACATTATAGTGAGTAACAGCTGGCTTATAAATGGGGATGTAGCTGAAAATGGTAGTCTAGGATGTAAATGCCAATTGACAGAAAGAGAATAATCTAGGGACTGACTAGCACAGTAAACCTAGAGGTAGATGAGAATTGTGGTTGATGGTACAGATGCAAGAATGCCCTTTGTATGCTAGAGCAGATGTACGTCACTGTTGCAGGGTGATGGGATTGTGGAGTGGCATGGGAAAAATACAACTGGAGTGACCTATGGATTGTGGTTAACAGTAATAATATAATATTCTTGCATGTATGCCAAAGATGTACTGTGTTGATGATGAGGGAGTGTGGAGAGTGTGTGCCGGATGTACACTGTGGACCTGGTAGTGGTTGGGTGATATTATCTTACAGTCTGTGGCAAATGTTCCGCCACGGTGTGGTGTGTTGATGGAGGGGTGTTGTTTGGGAATTTTGCACATGTGCATGATTGTTTTGTAGGTTTACAACTTCTGTCATGAAGATATATTTAAGAAGTGATAATGGGGTGGGCTGGGGGAAAAATACATCAAATGTAAGATGGGAACTGTAATCAGCAGTAAGAATTTGACAATATTCTTTCATAACTTGTAACAAATGTCTCACGACAATGCAAGGTGTTGGTGGAGGGTTGATGTATGGGACCCTTGTATGATGTTATGAATGTTTGCTGTTAAGTTCACAACTTTTACTATAAACTTATTGCTTATGTATGTTCATATATAGATGATATAATAATAATAATATAGGGTGGGTTGGAGGAAAACACTTTGGTTAGTAGTCATATTTTGAGGATGCTCTGTAATCATTAGTTAAAAATGTTTAACAACAATGCAAGGTATTTGTGGTAAGGTGAGGTATGAGAGCCCTGTATGATGTTATGTATGTTTCTTTTGTAAGGTCACAACTATTTGCTATACACTTATTGTATATGTATGTTCATGTATCAGTGATATACTTCAATAAATTAAAAAACAAAGCAAAAACCCTGCTCAAGCATCTGAGGACAGTTGGCCCTGCAGCTCACTGAGAAAGACACATCTTACTTTGATGTATTGGAGGGTGAGAGTGGAGTGCCCAGACTAAAAAAGAGGGGTTGGAATTCAGTTTCTGGGCACTGACATGGCAGAAATTAGAAACTGCCCAAGGCGTTTACACTTGATTCTGACACCTTAAATTGAGCAGTGTTGTACTCCAAGCAATGCTAATTGATTTTTATTCTATTCTATTTATTTTATTTTGTTCATTAACTGCTCATCCCTTCAGCAATGTGGGGAATTCTCCCTTCATCAGTTGCACAGCTTCTTGGATCTGTTTAAATCCAAGATGCATGTACAAGGTTTCAGGGATCCAGGTCAGAATCTACGCAGCTTCCCCCAGGGGCAGGTCCCAGAGGGCTGGAAAAGATGGAAACTGGTATTGATTGATCACCTGCTTTGTCCCAAGCACAGTCCAGGGTTTAATTTCAGTGCAGAACAAGCCTTGTGTGGTAGGTACAGTTACTCCCTTTTAATTGAAAAAGCTGAGGCTTGCAAATTGAGCATAATTAGTCAAACTAGAGTTGCACCCGGGTTTCTGTGGCTTTGGAACCTCTTTGCCAAACACCAGGACTTGCCCTACAGCTGTGCAGGTGAGCCAAGGATTGGGACCAGCATTGGAGTTTCTCGGTGTGTGGTCCTTGGACATGAACTTCATAATAATAAATATGCAGATTCCTGGGATACACCTGGCTTCATCCTCTGCAGGTGTGGAAGGGGCTCAGGAATCTTTACTTTTAACAAGCAGCCCCCTCTTGATTTTTTTCTGAATATTAAACTTTAAAAACTACTGGCTTATAGAATATATGTGAGCAAACCTTTCACTGAGGTTTATCAAAATTGATTAGGTGTCACAAGATGATTTTATTTCAGGAGTTAAGCAAAGGGAATCCATCCTCTGAGCTATTCAAAGAATTATGTTGGCTTAGAATTCGATCGAATACAATTCCAAAAATCCATTCAAGACCTACTAGTGCAATGCTATATTCAATGCTATGAATTCCAGTGAGTTTGGGAAATAGAAGAGGAGAGAGGACCCAAGGAAAGAAGGGCCTTGAATGGCCTTTGCAGCCCACAGTTGCTTCCAACAATCATTCAAGTGGAGGATCCAGTTGCTCCAGATGAAGCAGGGATATTGTTACCTCAAATGTTTTGGTCAATCAACCTTTGGGGTTTGAGAAGGGTACACCGTCAAACACCCAGCAGAGGCTGCAAACTGCCTTTGAAACCAAGACTCCCTTTTTGGTTTTAAGATCAAGGGGCTAAATCTGATATCAGGAAAGTCTAGAGAATTTTATTTGAAGGACAAATTGAGCACCTCCATTTCCAAAGGCACCTGTGGATTGCCAGTGAAAAATCACTCATTGAAACAGTCCTGTGAAAATAATCTCTGAGGGACCAGCACACGCTTTCCCTTGAGCAAAAGGTCATTGAATTGGTTAACTTCCGAGGTGAGGTTTGAAGTCACGCTTTGTCTTACCTGGAGGAGAGATACTCTGTGGTGGGCTGAGAGGAGTTTCCCACCTCTGGAGCAACTAGTGCAGGTAAGAAATAGAAGCACCTCGATAGAGGAGTGCCATCAGCTTCCAGGATGGCCACGATGTCGGCAATTGATCTGCATCTTCAGGAAGAGGTATGAGCTCTCTCTGGGACAATCTTTCCAGGAATGTGCCTGGAAAAAGTCAGTGGGTCCCCAAGCCCTGCCTGTGTTCTGAGCCCCATTCCCTCTGACCCACTGAGATATGCTGCTTTTCAGTATCCCCCTTTTCCCCTCTAATACATGCCGTATGCTCTTGTAAAGTCTGTTCACATTTGTCAAGTTCTTTTTGATAACTTTTTAGTAACTGCAACAGTTTGAGGGTGGTGAGAGCTCAGGTTCCTTCTTCTACAATCTCTTACAAAATCAAGTTTCAGATCGAATTCTTCCCCGCAGGCAATCAGACATAAAATGGCCAGACAGCCTTCTGTGTGAGCCCCAGAAGCTCCTGCACTTGCTCTTGCATGAACAGTCCCCTCCAAGGTAAAGAAGAAACAACGTTCTGATGGCAACAGCAGCAGGTGGCATTCTCGTGGATTCAGCAGATGGGTCCTCTGTGAAGTTGGGGACCCTGGGCCCGAGTGGAATTATACACACAGGAGTTAGACTCCCTGGATTCTTAAAATCTATTCGAGACAGGCAGAAGGATCTGTGAGCTATTTCAAGCCAATCAAGAACACCACTCACTCCATTAAATTATATAGTATGTCTCACCTCCCTTTTGCTGATTAAGGAACATATTCTGTGTGGATCTTTCAAACTGGCCACCCCCAGAGAGAGTGAAATTCCGTGTGCATGTGTGTGCAAAGCATCTGTTTTAATATGCACATTGGTGGTGTGGGGTCTACACGCTTGAGGGAGAGATGGAGTGGAAAAAAGAGCAAAGCCAAGCTCAGATATCACCAGAGGTGAGGCTGTCTCCAGGGGGAGACAGTGATGCAACTTCCTACATATTGCAGCAAGATTTCTCTCTGAGAGTCAACCCAAAGAATCAGTACAATTCAGATGATAGTGGAAAGACTTATGCAACATCATCTAAAGATTTGGTGAAATACACTGGCCCCAGTCAGTGCAAAATTTGACTTAAGATATCCATATGGCTTTAAATAAAATGTGTCAATCAGTAAGGAATGGAAAGTGTTGATCAGCAGAATATATGTAAACATCTAATTAGGAGTCACAGAAGCATCTATGAATTCACCAAGCCTGAATAGGAGGGCTCTGGTTCATTGACTCTTTTTGAATAAGCCAAATAATCCTTCTCTTCTGATTTCATGTCCCCTAGCTGCCTCCACATTATGAGTTTGTTCCCTACTTTTTATAAGAATACAATGTATTAGGGATGCCAAGATGAGCTATCTGGTCAGTATGAGGTATTCATTTTTCATTATAATTTTCCCATAACATCTTTGTTTATACATCTGTAACCTGTGAGCTTAGCAATTGTGGGTCTATCCTGAAGGGAGAGGTTTATACTCTAAAAACAAATATAATCACATTTCTGGGCCTACAAAGCTGGTGAACACTAGACATAGTTAAATGCCATTTGTCAGACTTCTTAGCAGCCTGCCTGCTGGGGAAGGCAGATTCATCCCATTTTCATTCAAATTACACATCAAGATAGAAGCTTTCTCAGGGGTTGCTCTAACCCTGCTCTGAACCAACATCAAAAACCCACAAAAAATCAATTCTCACTCTGCTTTGTCATACAGGGTGCAGATTCTTCCCTCCTGTATATTGCCTAGACTATCAAAAATGTTTCATCTCACCCAAACCCCACCCTGATACATCTGCAAGCAAACAGCAAAGTAATCTTGCCTAAGAAGAATTAATAAAGTGCTCTTGATCTATAAATCACATGGAATCCTGGCAGAACAGAGCATATCCAAACTGAAACTGGAAACATAAACTACTCTCTTGGCAGTGGCATGTATACATTACTGTCCATGAACATCCTGGGCTGTCAATTATAAATTTATCTTGGTACCACCCAGCTGCTGTGTCATGCATGGGTTCAGACCAACACTCAGGCCATCGGTGTACAGAGTGAAGTTGTTCTTCAGTGCACAGAGGCAGCCTTTGCCAGCCCAGGAGCTGCAATGAAGATGGGCCTGCTTATTTTCAGGAAAAATGCTTATGTAAGTATTGAAAATGCTTTCAAAAGAAGGTACCTAAGAGTACAGTGTGGTTGTTTCTTCTCACAGATGCTTGTAATTGCAAAATGTACACTCACTCTGGGACTCTGGGTTATTTATGGAAGTTTTAAGTAGTTTAGGGAAAACAGACAATCAGCCTTACTGGAGGTGAGAAGCTAGAAACAGCAGAAGTGAGAGCTCTGAGGCTGCTGGATCCCCTGCTTCCATTCTTCCGGGAACCAGGAACCACCTGGTTGTCTGGTTGTGTGTTTTCTACCTTATGAGCTTTGGTAACATTTTGAGATATGTTACTCCAAGGACTTTTCTCCTACTGAATTTACCACCCATTTAAGTGTGCAACAGGCTCTGGCGTATTGCCTCAAGGAAGGGAGGAAGCAGTAGTAGAAAGCTGAGCTTAGAAGACGTCCTGGCTTTTGTGTCCAGGAGCCAGAGCCCTTGGGGATTTCAGGAGGCAAGACTGGGGAAGGAGGTAGAAAGAAAGGAATTCTGTGGCAGAAAACAGGGGCTGGGGGGAAGCGGAGGGTGGAGAGCTTCTTCCAAACCAGAAGGAAAGATTTTCCTATATTGTGAGGAGACTGAGAGCTGTTTAGGAGACAAGAGATGTCTCCTCCACTTAAAGAAATAGAGAAGTGGGCCAGGTTCTCTACATGGGATGCAGTTTGACCCCAGAGAGATGCATCTAGGAGGACAAACAATGGGTGACTTCACAGAAGAATTCCTCTCTCCACTATGGCAATAGAGCAGAATAGATCCCAAGGACAAGGGCAGAAGCCTTCAGTGGAAACCTGAGCTGGTAGCATATCAAAGCTGAGAACCTGTCCCTCTCATACACCTCTTCCAGTTGTTTTGTAACTAAAGATCCCAGAAACATGTCAAGTCCTGTTTGTGGTACCCCAAGATTAAATGAGGTTACATTTTCTGCCAAACCATTGGGACAGGGATCCAAAGTCTAAATTAAGTTGGAGATTGCAGATCAAGAGCCCTCCTTGCCTGTAGATAACAAGAGTTGTTGTTTCTTAGGTCAGGAAGAGAACACCTCTTTCTGGTTTCTTTCTCTGACAGAATTAGTCTAAATTGAGCTTGACTTGAATGGAACTAGGGGAATGTAGCCAGTTGCAGGGGTGGGCATCCTCCTATGTAAGGTATTGGGGTATATAGCTAGGGATCTACAGAGGTTTGGGGAGCAGTATTATATAAGAATTCACCCGATTTTCTTCAAATGAAGAGACATTAATGAAATCACCAATTAGAAAATGAGGAACAAGTCTAAGGGAGCAAACCAGAAATGGTGAAGGCACCCTGGAGCCAGCAATGGCAGGATGCCATTATCATCCTAAAAGACAGGGGAGTGGAATAGTATTACTTAGCTTGGTAAGATTTGAGCTAGGCAGAAAGGCATTCTGGTAGGAGCTTTTGTTGCGATAACAGCTATAACCAGGTCAGGTGCTAAGAGGAATTAGGGAAGAAACATCCAGCTCTTCTCTACTCTTGATCTCCAATCTCCTGGTGGTGCTTTCCATTGATCAAACCCAAGCTGAAGCTCACCAGTCTGGTATCAGCCTCTTGGTACAAAGACATTACCCTTCCCTGGAAAAGAGCAGGGGAGAGAAGGTTGTGGAATGAGTCTGGGATACAAAACACAGAATGTTGAAGACAGATGCCAAGGTACACAGACAAATCCAAAGTCTTCAGTCCCAGAAGAGAGTTCAGGAATGGGAGCCAAACTATGGAACCAAAATGGTATTCCACAGAGAAGGAAGGCACCTGGCTAGGGAGGACATCTAGAGAAATTTCAGAACAGGATGTGGATGCCATACTCCTAGCTGGGACTTGTGAAGTGTCAGTATATTTGTGATGAGTCAGTGCATTTTTCAGGAAGCTGGATTTCTTTTATTTGTTGCATTCACAGTAGTTGTATTTAAATCTGTTGAAAATTCATTCAAGCAACATGGAGCCAAAGGACCTGCAATTCCTCTTTTTGTCCTCTGCTAAGCTAGAGTTTGTCTCCGACATGTCATCATTCAACTTTCTTTTCTGGTAGGTGGGAATGATGTGATTCATCTCCAGAAAGTCTTTATAAGACTTTTTGATCAATGTCTAGATCAAAAGTTGTTCTAGCCAAAATAATCAGTAACCTGTAAAGCACTCCATTCTCAAAAAAGTTTGATTTGACTTTTACTATCTATACAATCAAATTTTATTGAAATGAGAAGAGGCGTGAGAGCTAGTAAGAGAGAGTTTAAAGAAAGAGGGCAGTATGACCCCAAAGCACAAACATCCAGCTGCTTCTTCTGACCTTGTCACATGTGGCAAGGAGTTTGAGGGTCTAAGGAGACATGCCAATGTGGATGTTCCTCCCTACCTCAAATCGCATTCCAAATACCTGGACCTGGAAGTTTTTGCCCAAATGACCCTGATCTCACTTTCTTGTGATATTGAAGAGTGACAAAAGGATCATTAATTCTAGATGTAGGCCTGAAAAAGAGATTAACACTAGGTGAAATGGGAATGTAGAGAACTGATGTTTGAAATCTTATTGAGATGGAGAACATTTGTAGACTTCTAACCTCTAAACTTGCCAAGTCAGAGCCTCTCTCTCCCACTGTTTTTCTCCAAAATCAACCATTGAATGGTGTAGAGCTCTGGGTGGGAACAGGACCCTCAAAGAATGGGGCTATTAGCATTTGGCAGAGTGAAAGGCATGGATTCAGTGACTGGCTTCCTACCAGGAGAGACCCAGACAGGAAGCTGGTTGAGTACATAGCACAATCCTAAGAAGAAAGCGTAGGTTGGGATTTGAAACCAGAAATGTTCTTATCATTGTTTTTGGTTTTGCTTTTTACTTAATGGAGTGTGTGAAATTTGAAAGGAGCAAGTAAGAAAGCTTTGCTAGGTCAGTGATAAGAGTTTTTCATTTTGGATGCCCAGAAGTCATTGGCAGTGAGCCTGGTGTCTGTGGGAGGGAGATTTCAGCAATTTGTGAGCATGCCTTTCTTCATCTTTCTTGAGATTTTATGGAGGGTCTGTTTCCCGCTGCATTGGAACAGTGGGCAAGTTGTGTGCACACCTCTCTCTCAGTAGCTTCCTTCTCAAATGTGCACTGAGTAAAGCTCAATTTCATCCACCGCCTGCTCCAAGTACCCAGTGCTCCTCTCTTGCCCCATAAGAGAAGGCTCCAACCCAAACATGGTCCAGAGGAAACCAGAATATAGGGTCAGTTAGAGAGAACCGGATTTCTCCTGTCTGTGCCTCCATCAACTTGGCAGCATGACCACACTATCTTCTAGGAAACACTGCCCAAATTCAAAGATGAATGCTGAGTGACCAGGTTTGATCAAGGTGGTATACGGGCAGGAACATGAGATGGGCACAAGGGGACTATACTGAATTCCCAGCTGTGTCACTTATGACACGAGGTCAAGTCCGCTAGCCACTCTGAGACTGAGAGTAGAGCTCCCATCAGTAAAACAGAAATCACAGTACTGTTAGAGAAGGCAGCAGTGATCATATGAACAAATATGGAGTGTCTGAGGCATGCAAGACACTGTCCTAGCTTCTGAGGGCAAGGCAGCCTAGAAACCTGCCCTTGTGGCAATTTGTACATTTCATGTATTTCCTAAGGCTTCAGACCAGGTTGCAATGTGAGAACATGTAGAACAGGTTCTGGCACAAAGGGGTTTCTGGGAGACTAAGGGTTCTGGGCCAGGTATGTGCCTCAGGTCAAGCATTTTAGAGGGGTCCAGACTGGAAGCTGGCTGGTGACCAACGTAACCAAAGAACCAGCATGATGGACAATGCAACTCAATATCCCTATCCCAGGAGTTGGTTAGACTCTGTCAATGTCAGTCCCATCTTGGCATCCTCAAAGGGGGCTCAGGGCCTGCCATCATCCCCTAATTTTCATCCCAAGGTCAATCCTGACCCTGACCCACTTCTAAGGACAACCAGAAGGGGGCTGGGCTATTCTATCAATGCATCAAATCCCCAAAGAACTAAAGAACAGAAAGAAACTTCTGGTTGTTCAGATCTTACATTCTCACTTGATAGAGCCTGAGTCCCAGGTACGTGAGGGGCTTGAGGACGAGTTGTCTGCAGGGAATAGCAAATAGGGTATTATCCTTTGGGATGGTTGAACGATGACTCAGGGTGTGGCTGTTTTAGAAGGTTCTGAGAGAATGAACGGGGGTGCGCTGCAGGAATAATGGTGGTGGTACCCCACAGCTTTGCCCTTGACCTCTCAGGGGGCTTGTTGTCATTTCATGACAGTTCTTTTTATCCTATTTTTCTCCTAAGGATTCCAGGGGAGATCAGAACTCCAGGTTATATAGCAACATAACCTTTTGTTCTGTTTGTCTGTTGCAGAGTAACAAATTACTCAAACCTAGGGCTTAAAATAACATCTCATGCTGTGGTGGGTCAGGATTTCAGGCAGGCTTAGCCAGGTGATTCTTCTGTTCTATGTAGCATCTACTGGGATCACTTGGTGGTATTCACCCGGGGCGGGACCAGTGTGCGTGGTCCAATATGGCTTCAAGAACACGCCTATTGCTTTGGAGGGAATGGCTGGAAGGAAAGACTTGGCTGGCCCTTCACCATCTTCATGTAGTCTTAAGGCCTCTCCCATTGTCTTTCCAGCAGGGTAGTTGGCCTAATATGGTAACTGCTTGTTCCAAAGCTGAATGTTCCAAGGAACTCAGGTGGAATCTGCAGAGCTTCTTATAACCCAGCCCCCAGGATTTCAAGAACATCATCTTCACCACATTCTGTTGATCAGACAAGTCACTGCAGTCAGCCCAGATTCAAGGAGAA
>JAQZBX010101814.1:0-11237 GCA_029593785.1 Cabassous unicinctus
CAACTAACAAGATGATGACAGACAATCCCCATCACAAGATGAAAGAGTATGTACAACTTAAAGCAAAACAGTTCCTCTTATCTGGCCTACAAGATCTAAGACCCCTCTCAATTTGAATTAGGGTAGGCATCACCATAGCAAATCCTCAAGACTGAGGAATGAACAAACATAAGGGGAAATCCAACCATGGACCAAGCAGACTTATTTTTATTGTAGTAATGGGAGAACTTGTAACATTGATATAAACCTAGAGGGTACCACGTGTCTGAGAGGCATGGGAAGGAAGAACAGATGGAACAGAGGGCATTTTAGGGCATTGGAATTGTTCTGCATGATATTGCAATGATGGATACAGGCCATTATACATTTTGTCAAAACCTATAAATTTGTACAGTACAAAGTATAAAGAAATATATAAACTGTAGATCTTGTTTAGTAGCAATAATCCAATATCTATTCATCCATTGTAACAAATGTAACAAATAATATCAGAAGTTACTCACAGAGGAAAGTGTGAGGGGGTATACGGGAATCTCCTATACTTTTGATGCAACTTTCATGTATTCTAAAACTTCTATAAAAATTAAGTTAATTGTAGGAAAAAAATTATACATTGTGATTGAGTGGGTTTTATACCAAGTATACAAGTGTGGTTCAACATAAGAACCAAGTATACAAGTGTGGTTCAACATAAGAAAATCAATCAGTGCAATACCCCACATTAATAAATTGAAGAAGAAAAAATACATGATTATCTCAACAGATGCAGAAAAGACATTTGATGAACTACAACTTCATTTCTGGATAAAAGCATACCAAAAGGTAGGAACAGAAGGAAACTTTCTCAATATGATAAAGTGTATATATGAAACACCCACAGCTAACATTGCATTCAGTGGTGAAAGACTGAAAGCTTTCCTGCTGAGATCAGTACCAAGAAACAGATGCCCACTCTCTCCAATATTATTCAATTTTGTTCTAGAAATTCTATCTAGAGTTATTAGGCAAGAACAAGAAATAAAGGCACCCAAAAGGAAAAGAAGAATTAAAACATTCAGTATTCATTGATGATTTGATCCCATACTTAGACTATCCCAAAAATCCACAACAAAACTACTGGAATTAATAGACAATTTCAGCAAAGTTGTGGTATACAAACAAATACGCAAAATCAACACTGCTAATGAGCATTCTGAGGAGGAATTCAGAAAAAAATTTTGATTTATTATAATGACTAATAGAATCAAATATTTAGGAATAAACTTAAACAAGGAAATAAATGACCTGTATTCAGAAAATTATACAATATTGCAAAATGAAACCAAAAATGATATAAATAAATTGAAGGAGAGTCTGTGTTCATGTGTTGGAAGACTAAATATCATTAAGAAGTCAATTCTACCCAAGTTAGTCTAGAGATTTAACAAAGTCTCAATAAACATTCCAATAGTTTCTTTGTAGAACTGGAAAAAACAATTATCAAATTTACCTGGAAGTGTAAGTGTCCCTGAATTGCTAAAAGTATCTTTAAAAATAAGGTTAAATTTGGAGGACTCTCACTTCCTGACTTCTAGATAGAGTTGTAAAAACAGCATGGTACTGGCATAAATATTGACATAATGACCAATAGATTTGAAGCAAAAGTTCAGAAATAGACCCTCACATCTATGGTCAAGTTATATTTGAAATGGCTGTCAAAATAAGTTAGCTGGGACAGAACAGCTTGTTCAACAAATGGTGCTGGAAAAACTGGATATCCGTATCTAGAAGAAAGAAAGAGAAGTCCTAGGTCACAACTTATATAAAAATTACCTCAAAATGGATCAAGTACATAACTATAAAAATTAGAACCATAAAACTCCTGGAAGTAAATGTAGGGAAACATCTTTAAGAAATTGTGGTTGGTGATGGTTACTTGGACTTTACACCCAAACATGAGCAATGATAGGAAAAATACACAATAGGGATGGCCTCAAAATTAAATACTTTTGTATTTCAAACAGGTTTTTAAGAATGTGAACGATTGTTTCTATTTGAAAACACTGCCATAGGCCATGTATCTAGGTTTCTATCCTTCATTTCAGAGCCATTGCTTCTACTTTTTGTACAAAAGCACAGACAAGAAAATAACTAGCACTGATAATGTGAATAGAGATCATGTATTTTGTTCTTCCCAACTGACAGGCACTGTTCTAAGTATTGGTATGCATTGACTTGATTTTAACTGGACTTATATTACCTCCATGTTAGCCACAAGTGAACTCAGACGTCTTGAAAATAGTTTAAACTCAAACCCATAAAATTTGTTTTAAAAGTCCTTAACTTGTTTCTCTTTCTTGGTGTAACTTCAGGCTTGAACAGCATGTGAAACTAATGGAAAAATTTTTATTCCTAGTTAAATTTTTCCTATGAAGATATGCATGGTTGTTTTGTAAGTTTGCAACTTTTACTATACACTTAATTGTTTATGTATGGGCATGTATGTATGATAAGCTAGAATAAATTTTAAAACTGTGAAGAAAAACAATGTGAAAAGGGAGGCAAGCCAACGGGAAAATTCCTCAGAAATCACAAATGTGACAAAGGTATGATTTCCATCTTATATAAAGAGATCACACAAGTTAACAACAAAATGAAAAGCCACCCAATTAAAAAATGGGCAAAAGACTTGAATAGACATTTTTCCAAAGAGTAAATATAAATTGTCAAAAGACGCAAGAAAATATGTTCAACATCACTAGCTATTGGGAAAATGCAGATGAAAACTACAATGAGATATAATTTCTCAACTTACAGAATGACCATTATTAAAAAGAAAAGTCAGAAAACTACAAGCTCTGGAGAGGGTGAAGAGAAACAGGAATACTCCTTGACTGTTGGTGGGAGGGTAAAATGGTACAACTTCCATGGAAGATGATTTGGTGGTTCCTCAAGAAGCTAAAGAGAGAATTGCCACATGATCTGAAAATCCCACTCCTCAGAATATATTCAGAAGTACTGAAAGCAGGTATGCAAACAGATATTTGCACACTGATGTTCATGGTGGCATTACTCACAATTGCTAAATGATGGAAACAACCAAGGTGTCTGTCAACTGATGAATTGATGAACAAAATGTGGTATATACATATGATGGGATATTATTCAGCTGTAAGAATAAATCTATAGCAGAAGCACATGACAACATTAAGGAACCTTGAGGACATTATGCTGAGTAAAGGCAGACAAAAAAGGCAATTATTGTATGGTCTCATTGATATGAACTAAATATGATTTGTAGACTTATGGATTTGGACAACGTAGTGTAGGTTGTTGGGAGATGGAATGTGGTTTGAGAAGGGGAAACTGATGCTGAATTTATGTAGAAAGTTTAATAAGGTCAATTATAAATATGTGGTAATGGATGGAGTTGATGGTAGCACATTATGTGTGTAACAATCACTGTTGATCTATGGGTGTGATTGTGGCTGTAACAAGTAGTCTAAGGAAGATAATATCAGTTGGGTTCAACTCAGGATACTGTAAGGAATATATAACAGTGATTTGGGTGGTAGATGAGGTTGGTGGTTAATAATATAAATATAGAAATGTTCTACTCCAAGATGTTATGAATATAGTGATAAAGGGTAAAATATAAATAATGTAACTTATAAACTATAGATAGCAACAATATTGTAACATTTTGGTAGCAAAAGCAAAGAAGTTACTATATTAATTCTAAAGGTAAAAAAAGTATATGGGGTTTGGTTTTGTGAACTATGAATACGATTAAGCACTTTTTTCTCTTCTTTATTTTCTTCATTAACAAGGAGATCTTGATTATGTCATTTAATCTGTGTCCATCTGGGTGTCTTTTTGAACACTGAAGGAAAAATTGAGTTTGCTTTTGGGATTAGATGAGATAAAAGTGCCTGGACAGAAGATTTTTGGAGTAATGCTTCATAATTTGTTGAGCTGACTTCTGTCTAGTTTATTTTTTGAATTTGAAATAAAGTTTGTAAGTGGGGGAGAGGGAGAATATATGGGAATCCCCCATATTGTCAATGTAACTTTCATGTAATCTAAAACTTTTTTAAAAATAAAGTTTAGAAAAATATTTAGTTCTAAAAGCATGAATAATAAGATTGAGTTTATTGCTAATATGCCACTTATCAAATTAATATAGTGAAATTCCATTCAAAAGCTACATCAAATATTCAAGCACAGTTGACAAACTGGTTATAAAATTTATTTGAACTTAAAAGGCCCAGAATAGATCCATTCAACTATTTGCTCTGGTTTCCACCTAGGCACATACTGATTTTTTGTTAAAGACCTGTCCATCAAAAAGAGGGGCCCCATCTTGGCAGGAGTAATTGGTCTTGATCATCAAGAAGAAATGAGTGCTGTTATATAATAAAGGCAAGGAATAAAATATTTGTCACCCACATGATTTACTTGAGGATATTACATTACCTGATTGTGTTAATAAGTGGACAAGAGTAGCCACCCCTCACTTATAAGGCCATTGTAACCTGGCGATCAGACCCCCAGAGCTGAAGAAGTACCACCTGAAATCCTCTGATAGTTGGGTTGGGGGAAATCTAGATAATGAGTATCAGTTTTGGTCCCAAGACCACCTGCAGTGGTGGTGACTATATGGTATCAATAAACTTCTTCATGCAAAAATTCTGCAGGAACAGAGGCCAACTGGAACCCTGGGTAGCTGCTTCCTGAATGTACAGAGAGAAATCCTAGTGGGACAAAGCATGGATTGAATGAACAGGGAGATGTATCACAAAGGTCATTCTTAGGAGAAGAACTTCCTACCCAGATTATTGAGTGCCATTAACAGAAAGGTTTAGGTTTTCAGCACATTAGGGGATTTCCTCAGTTGCAGAGATCCATATGCCATATAGTCACATCTTCCCCAAGGTGGACAACATGCAAGGATTGATGGAAGTGTGGGTATATAGACCAGACCACTCTGGTTCACTGTAGGGCCATGTTAGTTCCATATCGCCCTCTCTGGCTGGCAGAAGCTATAGGTCTGCATTGAATTTTGACTTGTCACTCCACCTAATATTGCTTTCTCTCTTCTTGTATCCATAATATTGAACCCAAGAGCACTTCCAAATAAATATCTTATAGAATATATAGCAGCTTATAATCTGCTTTCTGGGAATCTAACCTGTGACAGCAGTAAAAATTGTCTGGGATAAAAAGGGCTTCATAAGCAGGAACTAATCATATTCTGCTGAGGATGAAAGAAGATGAAGGCTAATAAAATATCAAGAGATGTTTATATTGATGAGGATGTTAGTATTGTTCCTAAGGATGATATCCATGAATTAAATGGACTAATACCCCAGTCGGGAAAGGTGAAAATGGAATAGAGTGGGGAGGAATGGTAATGAATGGACTCTGTTCTCAACTTAAATTGTAAAGGAGATTATAGGATAACAGGTCTAAATCGGAGTTCAAAAGCAATTTTTAAAAATTTACTTCAAAAGTAATTTCAAACTTAGAGGACAGTTGCAAAAATAATTTAAACTCCCCACAGAGAACTCCAAACTACCATACACCAAGTAGCCAGATTCACCAAATTTTAATGTTTTGCTACATTTGCTGTATCATCTATCTATCTATCTATCTATCTATCTATCTATCTATCTATCTATCTATCTATCTTTCTTTCTATCCATCACCCATCTTTTCTCAAGTTGGTATTACAACATTTATTAAAATAATGCTGTGGGTTAAAAGAAACAGCAAAGAAGCAAAGAATTAAAATGCAAGCTATGTGAAATCCCAACTAAAACCCAAATGGGTCTAATGTATTCATTCATTAGCTAACTAAAAGCCCAAGAAAGATAAGACACTCAATATAATAAAGTACTACAAAACAATTGGCAGTCTTCAGTTATCAAAATTGTGAATTTTGCATTTTGTATCCTTTTCTCAATTAAGAAAAAAATTCTTTTTGAATGTTATATAATATACATATAAACCAAGATAGAAAAAATAAATTATAAACTTGTAACAGTGGCTGAAATACATTATCTTACATGTTTCTCATAGGCAATAGGTTGGTTTTGGCACATACATAGCATGAAACTACTACTGAGATAATAAAGAATAGACAAAAACACAATTCAGCTGTATGGTAACATACAAGTGACACTCCCTTCTACCCACTCTAAAAAATTACATAATACCGTTAGAAAAAAATGTCTTAAAACTACGTATTTTAATAAGAAATAAATTCAATAAAGAATGATAATACTGAGAAACTAGGTATTCAGAGATTTCAAAAGTCATGCTTTTTTTTTCAGTTGATACAAATTTTGTAAACTGTTTTCAAAAACTTGTTCAGAGCCAACATTACTCATAAATGTCACACATTTATTTCATATATTTACTTTCTCTGAATAAAAGACCTTTGATAAACATCTAAAATGTCCAGGTATAATATAGTTGAGATGAAACTGGATCAAATACTGGTGTTGTTTTTAACAACTATCACCTCCAATACTTGAGTGTCGTGAATTTATTCACAAAACAAACAAAATAAAAACCAAAATGGCATGGCATTTTTGGGACATTGGAACTGTCCTGCATGACATTGCAATGACAG
Source organism: Cabassous unicinctus (assembly GCA_029593785.1). NCBI lineage: Eukaryota > Metazoa > Chordata > Mammalia > Cingulata > Chlamyphoridae > Cabassous > Cabassous unicinctus. Next base: position 6,617 of record JAQZBX010101814.1, read on the forward strand.
ATACATTATACATTTTGTCATAACCTACAAAATTGTGAGGGGCAGAGTATAAACTATAATATACAGTCCATGGTTAGTGGCAATGCTTCAATATGTTTTCATCAAGTGTAACAAATGTACCACACTAATGAAGGATGTTGTTAATGTGGGAAAATGTGGGAGGGGGAGGGGTGAGGCATATGGGAATCCCCTATATTTTTTATGTAATATTTTTGTAATCTAAAGCTTCTCTAAATGTAAAAAAAATTTTTTAATGACATGGCATATATTGTAAATAAATCAAAACAGCTGTTTGTGTAACAGAAAGACAAAGCAGTGGCACATTAATCCAAAGCTAGCTGAGTACAAAACAATGAATGTCTATTGCATAGTAAAGAAACTGAAAATTGTTTCCAAAGTGAGACAAGATGATGGATGAGGTCACCCCATAGGTGCTTACTGAGCTACCTGCTGACCTTTGACCATGAGGCCATGAAGGTATGTAAGAGGGAATGAGTTGAAAAATTGCTTATCCACTGTCATTTGATATTTGCCATGTCTGGTACTGAGCAATTAAGGATTATTTACTCAAGTGTTGAGATGTAGGCTTTGTGCATAAATTGCTTCAACTACAAAACTAACTGAACTTCAGCATAAAGTGGAAGCTTAAACAGAAATGTAGTTGAGACCTCATATGCAAATTGATATTAGTTTTTTTCACATTCAAAAAAGAGAAGAAAAGAAAATAGGTGTGTGTGTGTAAGGTATATTTTTTATTTTTATTTTTTTTTTACTAAAACAAGCACAGAGATGGACTACACAAGTTACCTGGTATGGTAGAAAAAAGTCTGATTAAATTTGGGGGTCATTTAAAAACATTGTTTTTTAGAATGAAAACCATAAAGATTCATTTTTTGTGAAAAAAGTTTGCTATAGTCTATTATTATCTCAAAGCATTAAGAAAAAAATTCAACACATCCTCCTTCTCCCAAAAAAATAAAGCTCTAATTTTGTCTGTAAACTGACGTTTAGAATCACACATAATTCTTATCTCAGAATCCTTTGGGCTTACTTACATTAAAGACTGCAAAAACCAAAAATAGTAAATTATGATTTTAAAAGAAGGATGTTTTAAAAACGTACTACTCAGGCATTAGAAAAATTATCAAATTTTTTCACAGTATCAGATTTGGCAAATTTGCATCAAGGTAACATGGCAAAAATCATATGATTCAAACCATCAACTCATTTGTCTGCCCTCTTTCTTTTCACACACTAGGTGACTGAGTAACATGCATTAACTTGTATTCTGAGGGAGGAGCCGATCTTAGAGACACTTGAATAAATGACCATGAAGGAAAATACGGCTCTTTCTTTTCTTTAGACTAATTTCAATACTTAAAAATTTTAAAAAGAACAATAAAAAGGTTCTTTTTGTATTTTGTTTCTTGGCAACCCCCAGAAAAAATCATTTAACAAAATAAAGGTTTTCTTCTTTCTTTTTTTAATAACACCTGAAAGTATAAAATGCTACATTTCCAAAAATATATTTTTTTCTGCATCAGCACCCTTGCGTGGTAAAAGTATCTACTATTTGTTCATTTGTTTCAATGCACTAAACTTTATCTACAATTTCATTACATGTATACAGCAAATAGGCAAGCATGACTTTTACATCCTTAATAATTTTTTTTTTCCTATACTGGGAGGTTTAAAAAATATTTGAATCACTTGCCCAGTAACTTGACACACAATGCATATTCCTTGCTCTCATATATTTATTTAAGGAAGTATAAAATAAAAGTTCAGTAACTGTAACTCAGATTTTTTTAAGAATAGTGTCACACTTTAGTTCTTTGAATTCTTTTCAAAATTCCTGATTAATTTTTCTCTCCTGGCACACTTTGTTCTAACACTTCAAAATTTGGCAGGCAATGTAAAAAAGGCTTCAACTTCTGCCCTTCGAGGGCACTGTAGTGACTAAACAGCATATCAAATTTTGAATACTTGTTGAAATCACTTCACCAATGGCATCCCTGACCAAAGGCTTATGCATGAAGTATCATCACCAGAAAGAACTTTGGCTTCACTGTGAGGAGAAAAAGATTCCTAGAAGTATCTCACAGTCACTGTCTCTATCACTGAGTAGTTAAGGGCCATCTGTCTCCCCTTCTTAAGTGACAGGCCTTCTTACCATTTGTTTAAGTGGGATATTAAAAGATCTTCTGTGCTATGGGATGAATTGGGCTTTATCCCTCTATTGCTATTCAATGAAGGTTCTAGAACCACTTTCACCTAAACAGGGGAAAAAAAGCTGAGTTTGGGGACAATTTGTTTGTCTTTTGTTTGGTTAGATGGTAAGATGAATGGACAAGAGCCTCAGCTTGCTGCACTGATGACAGGCAAGCAAAGGTGATTACCAGTTAACAGATCAGCAGGCAGGCATGGTCAGGTCATCATTGGGTGAAGAGTTTAGAGGTCAGAAGGTCATAGGTTAGTTGCCACTGGTGGCTTGGTCTGCAGTCACAATCCTTTGGTAAGGATGGACTCACATATTGTGCCTTCAAACTTTAGTAGCCACAGCACCTAATACACCACCAGGTTCAATAGGATACTCAAGAATTGATGTAGCTGGGGCCAATGTGTAGGGGTACTCATAGGTGATGTAAATAAAACCAGCCTCAGGTCCTGGAGAAACTATTACAGCAATTGGATGAGGAATTCCATTGGGCATGTCAGTGGTGTGTATTTGTCTGATCAGAGGCAGTATGGCAGGGCCAGCTGGTGTAGGTGTAGCAGGGCAGCTGGGGGAGAACAGGCACAGGTCCAGCAATCATCCTCGGGGCAACCTGAGTTGTTGCCGCAAGAGAAAAGGCAAGGGCTAGTGATTTAAAGCTGGCATCTCTGCGGGTGCCATTCAGAATTGCAAGTCCCTCAGCTGCATCTTCTTAAGGCTGCCTTCTCCTTCTGCTGCAGGTACCAGTAATTTCTTCACTTCTTCAATGGCTCTCTTCAGTTTGATTTCCTCTCTGTTCTGAGCATCTTCCACAGTGATTAGTACATGCATGCCTTCTTTTAGATGCTCCCAAATGGGCTTCCCTCTATTTTGCTCCTCCTTCTTTTTATCCCTTATTGAGCCTCTGCCTCACCATTATTTTACATCTTGTTTCTGCTTCAAGCTGTTTAGCTGTAAGTCCTGTAGGTACAAGGATTCTCCCAACAAAATTAAGATCTGGGTATTCTTTTACAGCTACATAAAGTTTCTCTTGTAACTGAACAATAGGTCCCAGAGCATCAGGCAATTCTGCACTCCTTTTCTCTGTGCTGCCATTTAATGTGTCATTGTACATGTCATTCCATAGTCTGCTAATTTCTTCCCCCAGAAGCCTCTAGAGGTGGTTGAAGACCCCATAGAAGTTGGGCAGCCTGCTCATGAGCTTCTCATCATTCATTAGCTGCATCAGGTAATCCGGGTGGGTTTAGGCTTCCATTTCCCAAACATTCCAAGCCCACAGCTCGCTGCACCCAACAGCTTGGAGCAGGGGGTCCCCATTGGGGGAGAGCCCCTGAGACCATGGGCCTCACCCGGGGCACAGGAAACCTGATCAGCACACTCCCAGGCCCGCAGGCATTTTTCCTTCCAGCAGCTCCCAATGTGGTCAGGGACCTGGTGCCACCCATCTGTTCACGAGGGCCAGCAGGTGAGGAGGGGTGGCATAATTTATCTATTTTCTAAACATTTGAGAGAATGATGTATACATCATCCTTCTGGAACATTTAATATTCCCATATATATTTATTAGGAGTATTCACTTATGTAACCAGCTTAAATGCAGTTATCAAGTTGAAGAAATTTAACATTGATATAAATCTTGCAGTTTATATTTTAATTTTTCATATGCCCTAATATTGCCCTTTAGGGAACTTTCTCCTCCATTATTTGACACAGTCTGGGCTCCTGTATTGCTTTAGTTATTATTGTCACTGTAATCACTTTACCAAAACTTTTCCATCATCTGAAACAGAAACCCTGCCCCCATCATGTCTTAATACCCTTCTCTCCCTTCTCCCCTTCCCTGCAACCTGTATGCTACTTTCATCTTGATGAATTTGTACACTCCAGCAATTTCATACAAGTGGAATCATGCAAGATCTGGCCTTCTGTGTCTTCAAGTTTCATCCACATAGCAGCAGGCATCATAACTGCACACCTGTCTAGGCAGAACAATATTCCACTGTGTGTGTACACCACATTCTGTTTATCCATTCATCTGCTGTGGGTCTGTGGGCTGCTTCCACCCCTGGCCACTGTGAACAAAGCTGCTATTAACATTGGAATACAAATATGTGTCTGGGTCCCTGCTTTCAGTTCTTCTGGTATATAGCAATTGTGATTGCTGAGTAAAGTAGTATTTCCATGTCCAACTTCTTTAGGAACTGCCAAAAAAAATGTTTTCATACAGCAGTTGCATCATGTCACATTCCCACAAACATTGTATTAAGATACCCATTTCTCTGTACCCTCACTAGCACTTGTTAATTTCCTTTTTTGATAGTAATACTAATGGGTGTGAAGTAGTATCTCACTGTGGCTTTGATTTACATCTCCCAAATGTCCAATGATATTGAACATCTTTTCATG
>JAQZBX010101815.1:0-11220 GCA_029593785.1 Cabassous unicinctus
GTTGGACAGGCAACTTCTCCCAGAAACTCATCAACGACCCTTCTTTGGACTTTCATCGGAGCCACTGGTTTGCAGCCTGCCTGTGGAGCCTGGACTTGTGCATCCCCACGGTTGCGTGAGAGACTCTTTTAAAATCTCATATCATTGACGGATATCTCCTGTTGATTCTGTTTCCCGAGAGAACCCTGACTAATACACTCATGGACCCCTTTTTAAGAACCCCTGGATTAAAGTTTATTTTGTTGAGGATTTTTGCATCTGTATTCATTAGGGATATGGTCTTTAATTTTCTTTTCTTTTTTTTTTTTTTTTGTAATATCTTTATCTGGCTTTGGTATTAGAGTGATATTGTCATATAATGAGTTTGGTAGCCTTCCTTCCTGTTCAATTTTTTGAAGAGTTTGAGTAAGATTGGTATTAAATCTTTGAATGCTTGGTAGAATTTATCTGTGAAGCCACCTGGTCCTGGATTTTTCATTTTGGCAAGTTGTTTAATGACTGTGTCACTCTCTTTGCTTGTGGTTTGTTTGTTGAGGTTTTCTATTTCTTTTAGGGTCAGTGTAGGTTGTTCGTATGTTCGTAGGAATTTTTCCATTTCATCTACATTGTCTAGTTTGTTGGCGTAGTATCCTCTTATGATCTCTTTTATTTCTTTGGGGTCAGTAGTAATGCCACCATTTTCATTTCTGATTTTATTTATTTGCATATTCTCTTTTTTTTTTTTCTTTGTCAGTCTAGCTAAGGATTTGTCAATTTTGTTGATATTTTTGAAGAACCAACTTTTGGTTTCGTTAATTCTCGCTATTGTTCTCAATTTCACTGGTTTCTGCTTTGATTTTTGTTATTTCTTTCCTTCTGCTTGCTTTGGGCATAGTTTGCTGTTCTTTTTCTAGTTCCTCTGGCTAGTTAATTGATTTTACCTCTTTCCTCTTTTTTAATGTAAGCATAGAAGGCTATTAATTTCCCTCTCAGCAGTGCTTTCACTGAATCTTATAGGTTCTGAAAGTTGTGTTCTTGTTTTCATTTGTCTCAATATATTTACTAATTTCACTTACAATTTCTTCTTTGACCCACTGATTGTTTAGGAGTGTGTTGTTTAATCTCCATATATTTGTGAATTTTCCCTTTTTTTGCCTGTTTGATTTTCAGCTTTATTCCATTATGACCAGAGAAAGTGCTTTGTAAAATTTTGATCTTTTAAAATTTATTGTGACTGCTTTGTGACTTCTCAGGATAGATATGGTCTATCCTGGAGAAAGATCCATGAGCATTTGAGAGGAATGTATATCTTGCTCTTTTGGGGTGCAATCTTCTATATATGTCTATTAGCTTTAGTTATTTATCATATTATTCAAGCTCTCTGTTTTCTTTATTGATCCTCTGCCCAGATGTTCTATCCAATACTGAGAGTGGTGTATTGAAGTCTCCAACTATTAATGTAGAGACATCTATTTCTCCCTTCAGTTTACCAGTATTTGCCTCATGTAATTTGGAGCATCCTGGTTAAGTGCATATACATTTATGATTGTTATTTCCTTCTGGGTAATTGCCCCTTTTATTAATATTTAATGACCTGCTTTGTTTCTAATAACAGCTTTGCTTTTAAAGTCTACTTCATACATAAGTATATATATATAAGCATAGCAACTCCAGTGTTTTTTATTTTATTTTATTTTTTTTGTTACAGCATGTGTGGAATATCTTTTTCTGGCCTTTCACTTTCAATCTATTTGTATCCTTGGGTCTAAGGTGAGTTTCTTGTAGACAGGATATAGATGGCTTATAATTTCTTATCCATTCTTCTAGTCTGTGTCTTTTGATTGGGGAGTTTAATCCATTAACATTCAATGTTATTACTATAAAGGCAATTCTTACTTCACCCATTTTAATCTTTGGGCTTTATCTTTTGTATCTTGTTTTCACCATTCATTTTACACTTTTAGTGCTATAGTCTTCATTTCTAGACCCTCATCCAAGCCTCTCTCTCCTGTCTTTCCTTTTCAGGCTGTAGCACTCCCTTTAGTATTAACTGCAAAGTTAGTCTATTCATTACAAACTTTCTCAGTTTCTATTTATCTGTGAATATTCTAAATTTGTCCTCATTTTTGAAAGACAATTTTGCTTGATATAAGATTCTTGGCTTAAGGTTTTTCTCTTGCAATATCTTAAATATATCATTCCACTGTCTTCTTGCCTCCATGGTTTCTGATGAGAAGTCATCTCTTAATCTTATTGGGCATCCCTTGTATGTGATGAAACACTTTTCTCTTGCTGCTTTCAGGATTCTTTCTTTGTATTTGGCATTGGACATTCTGATTAGTGTGTGACTTGCAGTATGTCTGTTCAGATTTATTCAGATGTGAGTACATTGTGCTTCTTGGACACAGATATCTATGTCCTTCAATAGGGATTGGACATTTTCTACCATTATTTCCTCAAATATTCCTTCTGCCCTTTTCCCTTCTCTTCTTCTTCTGGGACACCTATAACACATATGTTCACACCTCTTTGTGTCATTTAGTTCCCTGAGACCCTGTTCAATTTTTTCCATTCTTTTCTTTATCTGTTTTTTTGTATGTTCACTTTCTTATGGGAATGAAAGGCACAATAAATGAAATCAATAATACACTGGGAGGCATATAACAGCAGATTTGAAGCAGCAGAAGAAAGGATCAGTGAGCTTTAAGACAGGGCCTCTGAAAGTGACCCTGTATGTCCCCTGAGCTTCCTCCCTGCTGGAGATGGGGTTGGAGCCTAGACTAGGGCTGCAATCCAACCTGAGTGGAAAGAAGCCAGTCCTTACCTTCACTGTGATTTTCAATCAGCCCCAATCCTGGCACAGAGTTAAAATGGAGGCTACTGGCCTCTTTCCCACTTGGACTGGTTCAAACTTCAACTGTTCATAGGACTGGACTTTTCCCAGCTGAATTTACTAATCAGTAGCTGAAATAGTGCTTGACTGTCTCTTCCTCCTCATTTTTTTGAAATGAATCTTTCCACTCCAGTCAGGGAATATCTCCGGAGGCAGTTTGAGCTGCCAGCGGGGAATGCGTTCTTACCTCCACGGCATGAAGTGCTCTACTCATGAATCTTCACTGCAGATGGCCAGTCTCCTCCTTCTGTTCTTCCATGGATGTTGTAGGATGCTCTTCTGGTCTCCTGGGCCCCCCAAACAGGTGATTTGGATATCTCTGGGTGATTACTAACTGCACTGTAGGACGAGCTGTCTCTTGGAGCTCCTTACTCTGCTGCCATCTTGCCTCCTCCTCCCCTGATTGTTATTTTTTTAAGATTTATTTTATTTATTTATTTCTCCCTCCCCTTCATTGTTTTGCACTTGCTGTCTGCTCTCTGTGTCTGTTTATTATGTGCTCGTCTTCTTTTTTTAGGAGGTACTGGGAACCGAACCCAGGACTACCCATGTGGGAGGGAGGTGCCCCATGGCTTGAGCCACCTTTGCTCCCACTTGTTGTGTCTCTCATTGTGTTTCCTCATGGTTATTCTTCATTGTGTCATCTTGTTGAATAAGCTCACTGTGCCAGCCTGCAGTCTTGCTTGTTTTCTTTAGGAAGCATTGAGAACTGAACCCAGGACCTCCCATGTGGTAGGTGGGCACCCAAATGCTTGAGCCACGTTTGCTTCCCTGTTTTTTTTTTTTTTAAGATTTATTTATTTTTCTTTATTTATCCCTCCTTTCTCCAGAAGGTTCTCTCATCTGTCTGATCATTGTTTGCTTGCCTTCTCTAGGAGGCACTGGGAATCAAACCCGGGACCTCCCACATGAGAGGTGAGTGCCCAACAGCCTGAGCCACATCTGCTCCCCATGGGCTGCAGCGCCTGCTGACTTGTGGCATATGTTTGTTGCGGTGGGAGGCGGCGTCTAAGCTCATTGCGGCAGGAGGTGCCATCTGCTCATCTTCTTTTAGGAGGCACCAGGACCTGAACCCGGAACCTCCCATATGGTAGGTGGATACCCAAGAGGTTGGGCCACATCTGCTTCCCTACCCTGTTTTTTAAGATGTGTTTTCTTTTCCTGTATATAGTGCCATGATTATTTTGCTGGTGTAGTATAGTTAATGGTTATCCTGAATCTTTAAAACATTTTTTGGTGACATCCAATTTCTTTGGGGAGTAGCTTGAAAAGGCATCATTGCTAAGTAAATTAGAATAGGAAGAGCCCCAAATGGGTTAGGATGATTCAGAAGGAGTCAGAAGGTTATGTGATAGAAGTAGAGATTGACTTATGCCAGCAAGACACCCCCAGAATGCTAGAGACTTCAGAGAAAGTGTGATCCTGCCAACACCTTGATTTTAGACTTCTAGCCTCCAAAACTGTGAGATAATAAAATTCCTGTTGTTTAAGTCAACTCGTGTGTGGTATTTGTTATAGCAGCCATGGCAAACTAAGGCATCACCTTAAATGCTCTCACAGGTGACTTCATTTGATCCCAACACTTCCATTTCTATTGCACTAAGGTCTCCAAGTTCTGCTCCTTCAGCCTTCCTTCTCTGTCCTGGTCTCTAACGCCTTATTTGCAACTCTGGATGTAACTTCAGACCCAGTGTATGAATTAAGTTTGCTGTGCCAACAAAACAAAAGGTATATTTTCCCAGATAGTAAAGGTTTGGTTAAAGGCATTATTTTTCACCCAAATGCCCATGCCAGATAGCCCGAGGCTAACTTTTCTTTCTTTATATTTCTCATATCCAGTCAGTTACTAAATTCTGTGACTTCTATTTTCTAAGTCAGTATTTTCAAACTGCAGGTTGCAACCTGTTAGGGACATCATTTTAATACACGGAAGTCACCCTGTAGTTGTCAAGCTCTTTTTGGACCCAGTTAGATGAAACAGTCAAAGCTCCCTTCCCATAGCTGCCAGTTGATAAATGCCTTAATTGTTAATAGAAATACATATTTTATTAGTTCTTAAATTTAAAGTGTGAAGAAGGGAAATTTTATTAATTCTATACCATGAGGAGACCCCAAGGAGAACCTACTCATACTGAATTATAGAACTGGAAGAATAATAAACATCCCTTATTTAAGGATAAGTAATCCAATTTTAAAAAATATTCTGTAACATAATTAAGATAACCAGAGCATGCAAGAAATAGCTGAAGGTAATATTTTAGAAAAAAAAGAAAGATTACTTCAAGAAACAGAAGTAAAATTTTGATAGTAATGGTAACTTTAAGATGAGAATCTCTATGAAATAGGAAGTGAAAGGTGCGATGATAAGGAAACATTGAAACAAAAAGTGTTATCATTGAGATAAAGAATCATTTGAGAAAAATAATTTAAGAAAAACATCTGCCAGGGCAGAATACATGAGCTTAGAAGAAAATCGGCATTCCAGAAAATTGACCAGTCTATGGAAGATGAATTGAAGAAAATTTCTCAGAATATAGAGGTAAGGGACTAACATATGAAAGCAGTAAAAAAAAAAAAAAAGATACATATGGAGGCAAGGCAATGACGAGCCAACCTATATCAAAAGGGTGCACCCAAAAGAAAGCAGAATGGATAGAAGAATTGGAAGAGAAACACTCTTCAAAGTATAATGGGAAAATGAATGTAAATTATTGTTTTCACAGCAGACTTTCTTCCCCAAGGGAAACAATAAATAGAACCCTAAAAAGAGCTCATGTGATAAAAGTGGAACTGTGAGTACTTAAACGGGCATTGGCGGTTCCAAGGGCACACATGGAATCTTCCTTGTCCCCTCATCCTGTCATTCTAGCCTTAAAATTGCTCTTCTAAACCCTACAATTTCTGAAACAGTTGAAAACTTGGTGTTATAAGGAATTATTTGTTAGCTGGAGAAATTTTTGAAACACCCTGATTTAAAAGCTCATCGAGTTTTAAGCAAACAGCAGGATCTACAAATATCTTGCTGAAACATTTGAATTTTAATGCTATAGAAATCACTCAGGTAGGGAAAAACATAAAATATGATAATAAAAGATTGAAAAAAATATTAACAAAACACAGGCTAGCCAGAGTGTTCTACACAAACTAGATGTTAGAAAACAATGGGGCTTTGTCTGTAGAGCTGGGGGAAAAGTGATATGACCCCCAAATTCTATACCCACCAGACTGTATTTTTGAGTGAAAGCCACAGAGAGACATTATAAGATGTACAAGTAACCTAGGAGGAAGTATATTAATAATGTTTCATTCCTGGAAATAACACTTAAAGATATAATAAAGCCAATTGAGACCTAAACAAATAATACATTTTCAAACTCCCAAGTGTGGAAGCCACAGTGTAAATGAACCAGGAGTGAGCATAATGCCATTTTTAAACAAAACGTTAAGGAATAATTGTTGTAACTGCTGTGATAGGAAGAATACTAATTCTTGAAAGAAGAAAGATGTGATAATAGAATCATAATAAGTCAGGATAAAAATCTCAGAGCAAAAAATTATGTGGAGGCATGAGGAGGGCGGTGGGAAGTTCCTTGGTGAGCTCACTAGCTTTCATTTTATTTTTGTAGGGATGACCTTAGAAACAGAGATGGGTTTTTTAAAAAATATTTTATATGTCCATGACTAAAAATAGGATGCCTAGATCCAATAATATAAGAGGAAGAAAATAAAGAAAACATTAACCAAGTAGAAAAAGGCAAAAAAGCCCAAATAGAAAATGCAAGAAAGCATTAAAAACCTAAAAACCCGAAATATGATATAATAAGCATATATTGCCGTATCTGTCATGGCATTAATCCTAATAGGAAGAACTCATATTTTAATAAGAATAAAATTTTAATTATACGTTTAAAAATTCAACTATTGCTTTCTTTAAAGATTTATACCTAAAATGAAGGAATAACATATAAGATTGCAGTTAAAGATGAACAAATGTATATCAAAAGTATCCATATTTTATGAGTCAAAGTGAAATGTTAGCTATTATGAATCTTTGCATGTCATATAACATGACACTGAAAAATATGAAGAAAAAGTGATTAACAATAACAGAAGAAAGAGAGAAAATACAATAGTAGAGGGGAAGTTCAGTATACCTATTTCTCTAACATTTCAACACAAAGAGCTTATAAAATAAATATAACATGCAAATAAAGGAAAAGAAAAATAAGTACAAATAAACATTAAACTTAAAAGAATAGTACAGTTCATAATCTCTAACAACAATGTAATGGAATTTGTAATTAAAAATGAAACTATAAAAAATCTACTTCTTGATGTTTTAAAACCTTCAGAGGAATAAAATAATTGTGATAAAATTATTATATATCAATGCAGAACATAGTGAAAAATGTTCTGTGTTAATCTTTGGGAATGAAAAGGAAAGGTAAAAGCTCAACATAATGTTAGTAACTAGCAGTACTATTATCTGGGTATGAAGGTGGTTTAAAGGGAAAGTCTAAGGTCACGTATATTACTAAAAGGAAAGCTAAAAAATGTAACATGGGACTGTATAGCACAGTAAAACTGCATGTGAAATATGATTATGGGTAAAATTGCACATAGAAGACCGTCTTTCTTTGAAACTGCACAAATGTGTGTTAATACTGTAAGATGTTAATATCAGACAAAAAATGTACTCAGATGAAATTTCATGTTTTCAATGCCTTTGTATAAATACAAAAATGTAAATGTATACATAAATTAATGGAAAGAATTCAATGAAGATGTTAGAAAAACAGCACAGTAGATGAAAAATAGAGTTGAAAAATAAACTCAGTAACTGGTTTATTCGGAATAAACAATATATAACAAGAGTTATAGAAGGTTAAAAAGTTATAAGGGAATGCTTTCTGCAACTGCATATTAATATAATTTAAATTCTGTACTGAGGATATAAATTATAATAATTATTCAATGAGAAATAGGAAAACTGAATAGATCAATAACCATGGGAAAAAATAGAAAAAGGTGATTTTAGGCCCAGATGTGTCTCTTCAAAACTTGAAGGAAAAATTAATTACCAAGTTACACAAATGGTTGTATAGATTTTTAAAACGAAGCAAATTTTATTACTTCTTTTTATCAAGATAGAATAACTCTGATATCAAATCTTTGTATAAAATGCCTTGAAATGTATTAGCATAATTCACTGCATCTATAGAAAAAGAAGAAGCAGTATCTCGTGGGAGCCATTGAATCATCACGTAAAATCCAACATCTGTTCTTGATTAAAACAACTTGTAGCAAAATGGACATAGAATATATCAAATCAAAAAACAGCATCATTTTCTGTCTTGATTCAAGGGTTTAGTCCTTTAAATATAGGAGAACACAAAAAAGGACACTCAGCGTTACCATTGTTATTTATTTTTCAGAAAATGTCAGCCAATGCAATTAGGTGAGAAATCAAAGAATGGCATATACATATTGGGACAGGAGAGATGAAATTATTATTTGTATATGATCTGACTATTGACCAGTAAAATAAAAAGGAATAAACACAACAGCTTTCAGGAATAGTAAGATAATTTGGCTGGTAAGAAAATATATGTAAAAAGTAATAACTTTCTCCTGTAATGATAAGTATTAAAACGATATGAAGACTGACATAAGAAACTAAAACTCCACTAAGTAACATGATTTAAGGCCTTGCATATATAAAAAGATTGCTGTATTATTGTATGGGAAGATACAGTAATTAAAACATATTAACTTTTTCTAAACTAAAAATACATTTAATAAAATCTCAATAAAAATCTCAATCGGAATTTGGAACCTAACAAAAAAGTATTCTAAATAAACCACTCGTGAGCCTGAACACTCAAGAATAGGAGGGAAATTCTGAAAATAGAAGAGAAATGAAGAAAGATTTGCTTTAACATATTAAAATATAATATAAAACTGAAAACAGCATGAAACAGGCACAAAAATAGATTATTGGAACAAAAATATTGGAAGGAAATGTAGGTGAATATATAATTTTGGGGTGGGTGGGAAAGGCTTCCTTAGCATTGCACTGGAGGCGGAAACTTATGGAAAAGTTCATATACTTTATCCCATTAAAATAAAAAACAAGCAACCCCCTACCTTCAGTTTCTATATTATAATAGCTAGCAAACTAACAAAGCAAAATAATTTTTAAAAATTAGTTAAGAGACAGATGAACTTGGAGAAGGTTTATGTAAAAAGAAAAAAACGACAAAGGTGAACAATAAGAGTTTTTCTGTATCAATAAGAAAAAAGATAGATGAACATTTCAGTAGACAAATGGGATAAGGTCATGAAAAATGCACCCGAGAAAAATTATATGTGAAAAATTTTTAATGGCAGGAATCAACTCATTACAAATTAAAACAAGACTCAATTTATCACAGCTTTTTAAAAATGAAAATAATCAGTATTTTCCATGTTTAGGGTTATGGATAGTCTTTCCTAAATGGATGCAAATGATATCAGTCAGTACAAGCTTTTAAAGAGGCAGTAGATGTACGCGTGTGTGCGCACATACAGTAAACATTCTAAAAATGTATTTTCTTTTTGATACAACAATTTCATCTTTAAGGTTAATCTAGTTAATCTAGAAATAAATACCAATGATATTTATTTCTATATCCTCTTTTTTTAACATTTTAGGTAAATCTAATTATAGTCACAGCATCAGTACAATTCTGAGTATTTTCTCCCTTCACCATTGTACATTCTAAATCACGCAGCTCCAAAGCCATGGCTTATAACTTCTAAATAGTTTCAGTGACTTTCACTAAACAAAGAAAACAAATGTAAAGATAATAGAAAAATACAGTAGGAAGAATCTAAAAACTATTTTTAAAAGGTCTGTTAAAAAAATACACCAGGATGTGACTTGGGTTTCGATTTAAATTAAACAACTGAACCAAACTAAACAACTAAACTAAACTAAACAACTAAACTAAACTAGACGAATCAACAGACGACTTGTCGCTGCTGGCATCTGGCCTAGGCAGGGAGAACTAGCCGTGTGTGGTTGGGAAAGGGGGTGTGCATCTTCTCTCGTACTCGCCGATGTTGAGTGAAGGAACCTAGCGCGGGGGAAGGTAGGAAACAAAAAGCGGTGCCGGGGACTCAAAACACCAGGAGATGCAAAATTTTGCATGATCCTTCCAATCGAGCTTGTTAGCAGAGGATTGTGGAGCTCTACATGGTGGCCTGTTGAAAGCAAAAATGTTGTAACATGCATTGATGCTATGTCCCTGGCAGTGTAATATTAATTTATTGCAAGTAAACAGCCATTACCAGGATTCAGAAAGGGGATAATTAATAGTATTGTTAGCTTTTCTTAAAAATTAGAAAATAAATGGCCATTTACTAGTTGTTTTGAAATGCTAATGAATTGTCATGGGATCATTTCCAGTTAGTCAAGTTTATTTCCCCAATAGCTTATTTTTCAAATACAGCCCAGAACTGTATTTGCTCATCTGTAGGTCTTTTTGATATGAATTAAACCAAAATGAAAGGGTGGTAACTGAAGAGACTGCCCTTGCTCCCTCTTCAGGTCGGGCTCTGGTATTTGCCAGCATGGAGCGAGGTCATAAATCCTCCGGGAACACAATTTCCCAGTGGCTTTTTTTGAGGACCACACTCCATATTGAAAACAGAATTCACAGAACGATCTGGAAGCTGAGGGCGGCAGGAAAATAAAGAATAAAAACTCAATGGTGACATGATAAGGGGAAATTAGCCTTTGGAAAATATCATATTAAAAAATTGGCACATTATTTTCCCCTCAGCTAAACCCTTTTCTGTCTGTAGAATCTTGTCAGTTTGGGAAAGAAATGCCCACGAGGAGGCTTTCAGGGAGTTTGAAGCTGTGGGTCATTAAAACCTTCCTTGTCCCTGTGTAACCTCCAAATCCTTGTCCAAACCAAAGCTCTCCTCTCTGATATCTTCACATATATGCTCATATGTGCCTTAAAAAGAGAATAATCCAAGCATAAAGAGTAAGACTCTTTCCCTCTCTTCCCGTCACTGTCTCTTTCTTTCTTTTCCCTCCCCCAACCCATTCCGCCCACCCTGCTCCCCTCCCCACAGATGCAAACAAAGGGAATAGTCCCAGCTCCTCCAGGAGCAGCTGATGGCAAGGAAGCGGGGAGAGTCAGTGGAGCTGCTGCAGCAGGCACATCTGTCACTCAGGAAAATGTCGCCCTGCCTCGGCCAATCCGTTGTACAATTGGAAAGGGAAAAGCGCTTGCTTAAAAAGGTGTAGAGATGGACGGCTGTTTGAATGAGCGTCGTCTGGGCCAGTCTGGAAG
>JAQZBX010101816.1:0-11221 GCA_029593785.1 Cabassous unicinctus
CTTGAAGACACAATTCCCAATAGGGTAAAAGAGTAGCTGAAAAAGTCTCCTTTTAATTTGCATAATCCTCATTTTGCAAATATTTTTGACAGCATGAAAACTTTTCAGAAAACTCTCCTTCCAACATTCTGAGGAAAGTCCATTTTGGACCCCAGATCCCACTTGTGTAATCTTACAGATCCTTATCAGAATGATAGTTTTCTTGTCATAAAATGAAATGTTTAATCCAGTAATATGTATGAACCTTCTCTGCATTGACTGTTTGAGTTCACCAAAAATTATAAAGACTATATGTTTCTCTCTCTCTCTCTCTCTCTCTCTCTCTCTGTGTATATACATATTTAAATCTTTCCATAGTTAAAGTTTAGCTGTAAAAACCATCAAATCTATATGTAAAAGAGGAGCAGAGAAAGCATCCACCTGAGAGCCTCTTTGAACTTAAAAATAAAACACCAAGGAATACCATTTCTGACTTAAGAGAATATAAAATGAAAATATTTGATTAGCCTGAAGGATAATTGGGAACTTGATACAATGCTGAGAGAAGTGGAAAAAAAATACCTCTTTAGAAGGATAATTGGCAATATCTAGCAAAATTGCAGCAGTGAACCATCCCACTTCTTAGAAAAATATCCCAAAGATACATTGACACCAATATAAAATAACACATGTACAAGGTTATTCATTGGAATATTATTTACATAAGCAATACATTGGTACCCAAATATTCATTGATATGGAGAAGCTTTCCCAGGAACAAGGAAAATTTCTTGGTATGATATATAGTGATCATCAGACTATGGTATTTCAAATAAAAAAGAGAAATGAATGAATAGTATACTTCATGCTGTGCAAGAAAAATGGAAGATTAAAGATATATATGTATATTCATTTTGTGTTTCATTAAAAATAAGCATTAGGATGATAAGTAAAAATGAATAAAAAAGGATTACCTTTAGAACAAAAGGGGAATAGAAGGGTACAAACAAGTACGAAGGTCAATCTTTTTGAATATACCTTGCTAAGTAGTTTTGATTTTGGAAGCATAGTAAAGTTCTTCATAATTAAAATGTAAATAAAAAATGAAAAATATAAATAATTGTCTATACTAAAAACCTTCAATTGTTTCCCAAACAATTGAAAAAAATCAAAAAGTCAAAGGACTAAATTGAACTACAAAGTTCTTAATAATCTGGCCCCATGTTGACTCTTGGACCTTGCTGCCTACTCCTCTTTCTTATTCTCTGCTCTGACTTTCATGTTGTCCCTCAAAACAGCATGATTATCTATATACAGGATCATGTGATATGCAAATAGGAAATGTTTTAATTCTTCCATTCCAGTTTGGATATCTGTTATTTATTCCTCTGTTTGGTCTTTGCAAGTTCTTCACCCTGATATCCTTTTTCCCAGATATAAGTTTTCTCTTTCACTCTTGTGCCAATCTGGGTTAAGCCCCAAAGGAAAATGTATTCTAGAATAAAATGGCTTATTATAAGAATTATGTTTGATACAAATATTGGCTCATATCATGAGTGAAGAGTGGGGAAGCACCTAATACAGGGCTAGAAAAACTGCAGCCCAAAGTGAAGTGGAACAGAGTGAAATCTCAGCCTAAAACCCTGAAGCAAATTCTCAAAGCTCTCCAGGAAAATGAACTAACAATGCAACCATTGACAATAGCAGATTTACTTGTGACTATAGTTGTTGTTTTAGCTTATTTCTTTTACTTGTTATTGTAGTTCTTATTTTATGCTAACTGGGAGATTTTTAACACTGCTGTATTCAGATGCTTGGCCCTCATTTACAGCCCATTTGTTTAGCATTTACAGCCCTCATTTACAGCCAGTTTGTGCTTACTCCAGCTCCCTTTTATCAATTTTCAAGGGTTTCTCCAGCCACACTTCCCACTCCCTATTAACATAAATGAAACTGAACCAATCAATATATGCCAACTTAAATAACTTTACTATCTCCACCTCCCTTTGCTTGACTCTCATAAAAAAAAATTCATTTTGTAAACTTACAACTTTTCAAGTAAAACAAAACAAAACAGTCTTACATCACCCTTTGCACAGCCTGATCTTCCATCAGGGATGGATGTTCTCCCATCCATGCTTAGAATTAAGCAGTAAAATTCCATAGGTTAACATCAGTATCTGAAAAAAAAACCCAACACCCTAAACTCTTTATACTCAGGCAGACAGATTGGAGCTTTAAATCCTGTCTCCTTGTGTGGTTGCCTCACAATAAACCATCTTTCCTCAAAATCTTGGTATATAGTATTGACTTCTGTGCATATCATTCAATGAACCCTTGCTCCATAAGAACAAGAATCTTTGAGAAAGATCAACTTTCTGAGTTTATGGTAATAAAGCAGGTGCTTCTTGAATCCACAGAAAGGAGCTGATGTGAATCTCACTTCTATCTGTCCACAGATCAGATTGAAACACCACCAGGAAATAGTGGCTCCTACTACTCTAGTACTTTCCAAATATATCAAAAGTTTCTCTCATTCTCAAACTCTAACATGACACCTTATTTGGAAGGAGATTCTGGAAAATTAAAGATACTAACTTCTCTGCAATTTATAGGATATTTAGAAGGTATTGAAGGTAATTGTATTCATTTTTTATTGCTACCATAACAAACTACCTAAAACATAGTGACTTAAAATGACACAAATTTATCTCACAGTTCTGTAGGCCTGAAGTTTAGGTACAGTGTGGTTTGGCTGCTTAGAGTTTCAAAAGACTGAAACAAACTGATATCAGGGCAGCACTCCTTCAAGAGTCTCTAGGGAAGAACAAAATCCCTTATTCATTCATGTTGTTAGCAGAATTCAGTTTCTTGTGGTTAGAGGACTGAGATCCCCTTTTCAGTGCTGGTTATCAGCTGAAAGTTTTTTCCCATGTTCTAGAGGCCACCTTCATAACTTGATTTATGGTAGTGTTCTTCTATCTTTGAAGTCAGCAACAGCAGGCTGATCTCCAATTACACTGCAAATCTCCTTTGCTGCTTCTTTTATAACATCTCTCTAACTCCAGCTGGGAAAAGATCTCTTCTTTTATGGCACTTGTACTTAGATTGGACCTAACTGGTTAATTCAGGATAATCTCTCCTATCTCAGGATCTATAAACATAATCATATCTGCAAAGTCCCTGAATTGCTGAATTGGTTTATCAGTCCTAGTCTTTTTGTTGTAGATTTTTTTGAGGATTATCTATATATAGGATCATGTGATATGCAAATAGGAAATGTTTTAATTCTTCCATTCCAGTTTGGATATCTGTTATTTATTTTTCTTGCCTAATTTCTCTACCTATTCCTTCCAGTACAATATTAAATAACAGTAGTGACATTAGGCATCCTTGTCTTGTACTTGATATTAAAGGGAAAGCTTGTAGTCTTTTACCATTGAGTAGGGTAGTTGTGTGGTATTTTTCTATATGACCTTTAACATGTTTCTTTCTATGTATCAATTTTCCTCACTCTTAATATCTTAAAATTGTATGTCTCCAGAAAGCCTTAGCCATTTGTACTTTGCTTATGACTTAAATTTCTCAGGAACCCAGGCTAAAACAGTATTATAAATACACCAAAAGTGCAAAGTTATCTTAAAGGTTATAAAATGGTATGCAATGTTTCATTTTATAGAAGAGAAACATGCACCCTGGAGTTGATAAATGTCTTGCACAAACTTTCCCAGGGATAAAGATGGAAATTGGAACTACCAAGGTTAAAATGATGCTTTGAAATATGATTAGAATTGATTGGAGTGGTCAAGAATATGGCTTCTTGAAAAATTGGGAGATTCTCTGAGATGCTTGGATTTTAAAGCACTAAAATCAAAGAAGGAAAACAGACAAAGCAAATAAAAGGTGATATAGTGTATGCTAACCATGGCTTCAGTTAGAGACACTGTTACTTTTCTATATGAGATATCTCTGTACAGTAAATACAGAAACATCAGGCTTCAGAAAATAGCAGACTTGTGACACAGCAGGTCACATGGCTCTAATTGATAATCACCATCTCTCTCCTCCACCACCCATTCTAGCTATGCCTTAGCCTCAGCAACATTTTGGTAGGATTTTGTTTTTTGCTTTGTTTTGTTTTTGTTTGTTTGTTTTTATCCTCTTCACCATGGAATCTAAGACCTCCATTGCCCTGTTTGTAGAGTGGTGATTGTTGCAATTATAAATGTATCATTATCACCAAGCATATAAATGTTATGATATGCCTCAGTAAATCCCCTGAATTCTAGTTACATTCATTCCTGTCTACAATATGTGGTAGAAATACTAACTTTCATTATAATGGAGATGATTACTCAACCAATAAAGTAACTCCTTTCTATTCTTTCTGATCCACTGGCAAAAGGAACACAAAGAGCCGAGGTAAAAGTCATGGTCTGCAGTTCAATGAGACCTCTACTCTGTCCCATTCCAGAAGTGTTCCTCTTAGGGTCAGATTAATGAGCTGACAGATTCTGAAACTATGGAGATCGGAAGTACAAATTTCTCAGTAAGTCATTGGTTTTGATGATGGGATGTGTCACTTCTATTTCTACTTCCTGATTCACAGTACCTTAAGTTCTAGCTATGTCAGATATAACACCATTTATTAGGCACAGATTCAATGCAAGCACCCTATCCTAGAAGACAGTGTCCCAGCCCAATTACAAGGGATTTCCTCTAAGCTGGTGACTTAACTTAGAATTTCTAAGATTAATTTTTAAATTAGGGAAGTTGTTTCTGTGTGATGGGATACATGATAAAATCAGTTACAACCAAAGTCACATATCCATTATAACCACCATTAATTTAAATGCATTTCTTTGGCTCAAATCACAATATATGGAATATAATGTCAATAATTAAAGTGTTCTGTGAGACCACAAATAGTTATGTTGGCAAAAAGCAGTGCAAGCAGAAAAGGCACATCCTTAGCAGGACTTTATGTAATTGCCATAAGAACAAATTACTTCCCTCTCTAAAGCAGAACTTATTTGATGAGATCCATATTCCATTATGTTGTTGGTTGGTGTTACTGATGAATGGTGCCATTTCGAAGACCCAGAGATTGTCTTTGCTGCTGATAAGCTGAGCACTGAAAGGTGACAGTAGGTAGATCTGCACTGGTGAGAGAAAACACATTTTCTTTTCTTGGTCCCATGATTTCATGGACACATTGTTAATGTGGTGGCAATTAATAAGTAAGCCTGGCTGATATCCAGTGGCCAAGTCATTCTTGTAAAATTCCTTGTTGGTAGATTCTATATGGTAGGAATTAACATTAGACACCAAGATTGGCATGCTATGTGTTCACATCTGTAAGTCCATCCATATACTTCTTCACCAGATCACTGTCTACCAATTTCCAGATGTTCTGTTCTTCTAAACCAAGTTAGTCATCTCTTCCCAATATTCAATCTATCTATACTTCTAGCCATGATTTGCTCTATACAAAGAGAATATCAAGAATATTACTCAAAGCTTTACTCACAGGAACGATTTAGTCACTCTCTTTCAGGGTCACACTTTATGGGGCTTTATTTAATAAGTTTTAAATTTATGTCTGACTTATTGCATAGGCCTGTCTGTGAACAAGATCACAGAAAATGGCCATATTCCACCCTTGTAAACTTAAGGCATTAGCTGAGGGAGATTTGTTACAACAGAAGTAGATATCATGTGAATCTGGGCCAACATCTATTTATATAATCAATTGATGCCTTTGAACCTTAATGTAACACTTACACAGTGATTGTCTCTACACTAACCAGAATGTAGGACTCATGGCATCCATAAACATCTATTTATCCTCAAAAGGTCACATGGCCTTTTTGAGATGCTGTAAGACTCACTAGCATGTCAGAAGCTATTTCTCAAAAAGAAGGTAATTTTTTGCATTAGATGACATAACCTTGCTCTGGAATCTTAGGCATCTGTGCTGAAACTTGCCCATTGTAGCTTCACAAATACCTGCACAGCATCTTTACTCATCATGTAATATGCCAGCATATTTGGATTAACTATATTATACATCCCAGTTAGAAGCACAGCTTTCATTGAAGCTTGGACCTGCTACAGAGGTCCTTCCATTTTATACTCCACTCACAACTGGCATTTTTCTGTATTACTCAGTTCTAAAAATTATGAATTAAAATACTCTTAAACTGAGTGACTTTTTTTAAAAAGCAGCCTCTTATTATTTATTACAAGTCAGAGCTCAGGTGGGAGATTTTTCTATTCTGAGCCACATTTAGTTATCTTGCCTGGCCTAACTTAAGAACCTGCAGATAGCTAATGAGTTGCCTGGGAGCAGGCTGAGAAACTTGACTCAGCTGCACATGCTCTATTATCTGCCAATGGGCCAGCATGGGTTTGTGGTTCTGGCAAATGGAGAAGAGCAAGACAGGAAGCTGAGACATCCTAGAACTTTTACAAGCCTCTGTTTGCATAAAGTTTGTTACCAGAACATTGTACACACAAGTCAATGACTGAACCCAGAGGCAGAGAAGGAGATGACCACAGATTTAAAAAGAAAATAAATGGTTAAAGAAAGACCTTTAATTGAGAACATTAATGAAACCACTCTACTAATAAGTGTGCTAAAACATCATTCCCCAGTATAACATATGAAGTTTCCAAAGTCTGTATATGTTTATATCCAAATTGCTGGTGTTTTTCTTAGGGAAGGATCAGCAAAATAGCAAAAATATCGTTTATGATTTGGGAATGTCCTGCTTCAAGGGCATCCAACTCATTTCAATCGAGAGACTCAGGATCTATGAACTAGATTAATTTTGTAAACTCTTTGGGGAAATGCAATTTTCTACTGTCATTGTAGTTATAAGCTTCCTGTACAGCTCCATATTTTTTCTACCTATACAAATTGAACATCTTAGCTGCCCTTCTGTCTTAACCCAAGATACCATTTTCCATAACCCATCATCATAGAACCTTTCAGGTCGAGCACCTTAATTCCAGCCCAGTCTGGTCCTGTAGCCCAATATCAATATTGCATCCCCTTTGCCACTGCCATTCTGAAACTCCAACATCTGCACAGGTATTAGGGAACAGAGGGTCCTGGCTTCATATACCATAAATAGTTGCTGAAGACGATGGCCATAACCAGACCTCAAAAAAAATTATCAGTTCCCCCATCAATATATTCCTTATTGCCTAAATAAATAAAGTGCCTTCTGCAACTGCTTCAGAAATATAGTCAGATAAGGAGGCTTCAATTTTCACATAATAAATTCATTATTATATTCCTACATCCCTCAATCTTCTCCCTGTTTCTTCATTACTATGCAAAAAGATGATCTGGCATATCTACTACATTTACTATAGTACATCTATAAGTATAAGGTTTAAGGAGCCATACCAAAAAATTGTTAAGACAAGTGTCAGATATCCTTGCCAAAATATTGCATCCTGAATGGAGGAGAGCCCTTATGTCAATTAATTCTCCTCTGTCCATCCATAATTTCTATACTGTTGCAAGAATATGTAGATTCACTTTCACAAGTATTTCCTGAATATGTATCAGTACAAATTAGTCAGGTCTTGCAGTTCTGTTGCTTTAGACTATTTCTTTCCATAGCAGTCTACGTACTTCCACACTCTGTGCTAAGCCTTGGCTCTGTTTATTTAATCTCTGTTTTTGTCAATTGTGTCAACCCATATTCCTCAGAATTCACCATCATCTTTTGAATGCTCTTAATTCTAGTGCATATCAGTCTCCCATTGTTTCTGGCTTTTCATTCCATCTTTGATATGAAGTTTATTAAATTTTCCTTTCAAAATGTATTCCTTTTATTAATCCACTGTGGTGGGTTTAATTATGTACCTCAGCAGAAAAAATAAAAACACTTTCTTAATCCTAATCTATTCCTCCATTCCTGTGAGTGTGAACCCATTGTAAAAAGTACCATTTGAAGATATTAATTTTAGCTAAATTGTGGCCCAACTGAATGAGGTTAGGCTTCAATCCTATTATTGGCGTCTTTATGAAGAGAAAGCCAATGGAGGAGCAGAAGCTGGAGTCAACAAAATCTGGATGAGAAAAGAAAGGACATCACCACGTGGTGAGGAAAAACCAAGGAACTTCAAGGACTGCTGGAGAACAGGCAGATACCATCCCCAGGAGGAAGCAAGTCTTTTATCCTCTGAAACCATGAGCCAATGAATTCCTGTTATAAAGCCAGTCCATCACAGGATATGTGTCTTAGCAGATAGGAAAATAAGACACCCACTAAACAAGAAAATAAAGTATTTGTCTTAATAATCATTCAAAAAGCTTTAGTCGATTCTATTGCAACAATTTGAGATTACACTACTTAAAAAATACTTACAGGCTCAAGATAGTTTTTTATGTTTTGTTATCAATATTGAAAAGAGAAACTTGAAAATATTGATGATGATATTTTGTTTTGTCTGGACTTAAAAGATGTTCCACTGCTTTATTTATATTTAATATATGTTTAATTAAAAAAAAATCTTCAACTACAGCAGTAGCCAAAGTTATTCAAAGAGATTTTTCTATTCACTATATCCATTTTTCATTTCTCATTTACTTTTTAGCCTTTCCAATATAGCTTCTCTATCTATATAGTACTATACCAAACAAAGTATTCCTATGCTTTCAAGTTTTTTCTAGATCAACATATTCAATAGACACTTTAGAATATTCATGTTAATTAAAAATTCTACAAGGAAACATACGAGAAATTTTGTGCCATTGGCAAAAATGCTTTAAATAAGATATAGCAAGCAGATAATATAAAAGTAAAGGTTAATAAAATGGAATTCATCAATGCTAAAAATTTTGACCAGAAGCAAGTTTGAATGGTACTGTATTACACCTCATAGTGGTATTGCATCAAACATTTTGTAATCTAACATTCTCACTTTACCAATCAGGAAATTCACTTTTATCAAATGGTTTCCCTGAACTGCTACTAAATATAAGACCCAAAACTGAACATTTATTTTAATATTTTCATAATTGTAAAATAAAATCAATATGAAAGCACAAAATTATATCAAATATAACAATTTAAACAAGCAATTATAGCAATTTTTCAAATCTCTCTCCCATAAAATATCATTAAATTATTCCCCTACTCTTGATTCTATTATTGGCTAATAAAAAAAAAAGTGATCTACCATTTCAAGTAATTTTCCTTAGCCTAAATGGTAAGGGAAATCGAGTTTGGTCCCCAAACACCAAGCTTTAAATAATTTCCTTTTCTTGAATATATTATTATGTTGTTTTTTACTGTTTGTAAAAATGATGTAGTACAAGAAAAATGTTTCAGAGGGACTAAAATATCCCACACAAAGTGTTACTTAATACTCATATAATTTTATATGTTATTGGCTTCACAAAGGTTCCTTTAAGGTGTTCTGGATTATTTCTTAGTTTATTGTTGGACTGAAAAGCAATATATTGAATCTTGAACGGCATCAGGTAATAGAAAAAATTACACTCAAGCTATCATGGTTGGAAAGGCTTTGGAGTTACACAAATAAAACTTTGACAAGTACCTGCCTTCTTCCAGCATCCAATAACATGTTTCTTGCTTCATCTGAGAACTCATCAGAAGTGCCTTTAACATTGATATTTCTAACAACATCTTGCTCATGATGTAAAAGCTTCTATTGTCTTAAAGAGCTCTCCTCATTTCTTCTTGAGCCCTCATCCGAACTGACTTTAATATCCTTATTTTTGTCATATTTAACCAATCTCTTCAACACGATCTAAGCTTTTCTATCAAGCACTTCAAAATTCTTCCAGTCTCTACCCACTACACAAATCCAAAGCCATTTCCAAATTTTTATGCAATTATTGAAGCAGTACCTGACTTCCTGGTACCAAAGTCTGGCTTAGTTTCCTATAGCTGCCATATTAAAGCATCATAAGCCAGGCGACTTAAAACAACCAAAATTTATTGTCACACAGTTCTGGAGATTAGATGTCCAAAATCAAGTGTTAGCAAGGCCATGCATTCTCTGAAACCTGTACGGGAGAACACTTCCTGCCTCTTCCTAGTTTCTGGTGCTTGCTGACAATCCATGACATTCCTTAGTTTGTTGATGCATCATTCCTATCTCTCTTCTCCTTTTGCTTAACATAGCCTTCTCACCTGTTATATGTCTGTTCCTGTGTCCAATTTTTTTTTACTTAAAAGTACACAATTCATATTGTACTGAGAGCTCACCGCAATTAAGTTTGGCCTCATCTTAACTAGTAACATTTTCAAAGACCTTATTTTCAAATATAGTTACATTCATGAGACCAGGAGTTAGGATTTTAGCATGTATTTTTGGAGGACACAATCAATTCCACCTATAACAATGATCATAGAATTATCAAGTGATCTCATGAATCCCTATTGCCAGATACGCTATTGCTGGACCATTGTGCTTCTAACTTTTCATGTCAATCATGTTTAATTATCTGAGCCAGCACACTAAATCCTTCCCTTACCTGCTGGTCCAATGGCACGAGGTAGTTACTGATATCAGTTTATTAAAAAAAAAACATTTTGTGACCTGGTAGAAACATTTGTCATTCTGGAACCACAAATTTATAATCAAGCAGAGCCTAACATTGTGAGAATAGGAAGCAAAAATTCTGAAATTGGGTCTCATAGGGTATAAAATTGAGAAGAGATGGAGTGGATGGAGCTCAAGTGGTTGAGCACCTGATTCCCAGGTACGAGGTTCTGGGTTCAATCCCTGTTATCTCCTAAAAAATAAATAAATAATAAAAGTTGAGAAAAGCTAATCCTACTACTATTTCTTAGGTTCCAGAGCCATGATTTTATGTTATTAGATATACTTTAACCTATATTGCTATTAGTGCAGAACCCACAGTTTAACTTAAAGCATAGTGTTCCAACACAGAAAGGTAATCTGAACTGGTGACTTAGTTGAACCATCAATAGTCCATTTCAATTTTCTATCAGGCCAACTGATTGTTGGTGATGAGGTACATGCTAAGGTCATGGTTGTGTCAAATTATAATTTCTTTAAATGTATTTCTTCTTCAGAAGCAATATTTTGTGGGTTACCATGATAGTGGGAGAGGGAAAAATGCTCTACAGCTCACAGTCTTATGAAATGTCAGTCACGAATTGAGATCAATTAGAATACCTTCCAGCCATCTTACTGTCCCAGCTGCTAACACGTGGAGTAAAATTGT
>JAQZBX010101817.1:0-11223 GCA_029593785.1 Cabassous unicinctus
ATGATTTAAAAAGCCAGAATGATGATGATGATGAGAGAGAGAAAGAGTAAACAAAGGGCTGGAAGGAAAAATTAATAATAATAATAATAATAAAGAAAACATAATAGACAAGATAGAAATTGACATCTGTGAAGTTGGGGACAAATCAAAAAGGTGGAATGTAAGAGCCACAACAGAAAGCAGAAGGTGGAAAGATGAAAGAAGGAAAAGAGATAGTATTGTTAGACAAAATCAATATACACAGAGAATGGAAAATCAAGCAAGAAGAAGCACAGCAAAGAAGAAACAAGGTAGCAGCACCTAATTTGAAAAGAAACGGGGGTGGGGAGGAAAGAGGAAAGAAAATCAAGAAACAAACAAATAAAGAAAAACCAAGCAAACACAAGCGTGATGTCAAACAAACCTAAGGAAAAACGGCATTCCTTCTTGGGCCCTTTTGGAGCCTCTCAGCCTGCATTCATCAATAATTACCCTGCAGCCTTCTCCCTGCAGGTTTTGATGCAGATTGTAGTGATTAAATTAAGTTAAAAACATTTTTTTTAAAGAAATATTGAACCCAAAAAAGGCCTCTTCTGGACCACCCCCTCCACTGAGGGGACACTAAATATTCTAGTGGAAACTTATAAAACACTTCACAATGCCTGCCCCCACCCAAGGTAAGCTGAGACTCTGAAACTAAGCACAGAATTATAAAATTGGCTGACTCCGCCCCATCCCGAGCCATGTCTCTGTGTCCCACAGCTGTCAGGTAAATCAGGCTTCCTCAGCAGATTCACCTTTCCCCTCAGCCCAGCACCACTTCTATCTGGCTGGTTTGCCCCCAAAAAGCTGCAAGGGGGTTCAGGCAGCCAAACTGACAGAAAGAAACCCCTTTCACCCTTTGCCAGGAACCTCCCACTCTCGGAGAATGCTCCCTCTCACTGGGTTACCCCGAGGGTGGGGCTTAGCCATCTGCTTCCAGGATTTCTAGCTGAGGAAATATCTTACGATTTTTTATTGAGCAGTCCACCTCATTGTCCAGCTCTCTCCAGGTCAATGTCCCCAAGATTCTTGCTTTGCAGGCTCCCAGAAGAGACCACCTGGGCAGGATCCTGTCCCCAATCAGCCATCTTACATGAGAAAAATGGTGAGTGCCCACCTAAACTGATGCGATTTTCTGCCACTACATCATTTATTTCTAATGCTTCATCAAAAGTACCCTTAGTGTTCACATTATTACCAACAAGATATTCAAAGCACCTAGGCCTTTTCTGTCAAGCATCTCACAATTTTCCAAAAAATTTTCTCATTACCCATTTATAAAACCATTCCAGCATTTTGGTAATTGCAAAAGAACTGCCTCATAACTGGTATCAAATGGCATTAGTCAGCCAAAAGAGTGCTGAAGCAAAGTAGCAGAAAGCTGTTGACTTTTATAAAGGGTATTTATTTGGGGTAAAAGCTTTCAGTTACAAGGACCTAAAGTTTCCAACTCAAGGTTACCTTCTTACAAAACTCTGTTGACATGTTTTAAAGCAAGATGGCAGGCAATGTCTTTGAGGTTTAAACCTTCCTCTACCTTCTTAAAGCTCCATGGGTGCAGCTTCTTCTCATCTCAGTTATAAGCTGGCATAGGGCTCATCTCTCTTCCTTTGTTCCCTTCACAACGTCAACTGTAAACTATCAGGCAAATGTCTCATCTCTCTTCCTTTGGCCTCTGCCATTCTGTGGAGCTGTCTTTCTTCCTTTGTGTATCTTCTCTATGTATATACTTCTGTGTATCTACTTCTGTGTGTCTCCTTAATTGTTTGGTGATATAGCCTATGAAGTGGATGAGAGCTCAAACTGAATTACCCTCTACTAATGTAGTCAAATCATAGCCATAATCTTAACATAATTTATCCAAAGACATCTCATCTAAATCTAATACAATCAAAGACTATAATGTCCAGAGGAACAGACAAGTTTGAAAACATAATCAATATATATTTTTTGGAATTCATAAATAATATCAAACTGCCACAAAAGGCAAATATCAAAACATTAGAAGCCTAACTGGCTTGGGGTAAAAGACAGCAAGCAGGGACAGAAAACAAGCCTTCAAATGTCATCAGAAGCATAAAACAACTGATGCTTTTGGGGTAGGTCAATAATTAAACTCTTCTTTCACATATATATGTTCCTGGTTGCAATACATTGCATATTCTTAAAAAAAAAAAAAAATGACAAAGCTTAAATGGCCTGACTGATAAAGGGAATGGGGAGAGGCAAGCCAGGAACTGCAAAGAAAAAGAGTTGAATGATAAGCCACCTCGGTACTGGGAATTTCAGCTGAGATTTTTTTAAGTTGTTTTGTTATTTATAAATTATATTTTTTATTTATCATTATTTGGTCTACACCCAGGTAACTTACCTGTGAATGGAAGGCTTGCAAAGATATTGATTTGTGAGAACTGCCTGCCTGAGAAGGTTGCTAGTGGTCGTGTGGGAAACCTGTATTTTCTTTACTTTGTTTTTGAAATTGATGTTGTTGCCTTTTTTCTCTCCTTTTTACTTTATTTTCTCTTTAGTTTACTTATTTGCTTTCATTCATTTTTCCTTCATCCCTTACATCACTTTCTTAATACCTTCTCTTGTTAGGTTTTCATTTTCATTCTTTTCTTCTCTTTTATTTCATTCAGTTTTTTTCCTATTTTTTTATTTCTTTACTCCACATTTTTATTCTTAATCTTTTTTTTATGATTTTTCACCCTTATTAGGTATTTATTTTTTTCTTTTCTTCCAGGTCCTTTTAAGTTTCCTTAGCATTCTTGTGTTTTTCTTTCTTAATTTTTTCTCTTCTTTCATAACTTTTATATGATCTTAAATTTTTGGTGGAACATGGAAAATTACAAGGGTATAGAATATGTTGAACCAATTGTCAAAGTGGAAAATTAACACGAAACAAAACAAATTAAAACTCTAGAGTAGAATGATAAGCTAAACTTTTGAATAAGCCCATCAAGAAAATCAGATGCCTAGACACCAGCAAAAAATATTACCAGACATACTAGGAAACAGGAATACATGGAGCACTCTAATGAACAAGCTAAAAAATAGAAGGAGAAGTAGAACATGCAACAATTAATCAAGGATTTCCAAATAAATATCATGAATCAACTTAATGAAGTTAAGGAAGAAATATAGGACATTAAGAAGATACTGGAAAACATATAGAAGAAATCATAAATGTTCATAGAAAGATAACAGAATTGATGGTGATGGTACAATGAAAGAAATTTTAAAAATATGCTGGAAGTGTATAACAGCACATAAAAGAATTAATGATGTAAAGATAATAAAACTGAAATCACATGGGTAGTAGAAAAGATAGATAAAAAGACAGAAAAAATTTCAGTGTGGACTCAAGTAATTGAATGATAACATCAAATGCACGAATATATGCAGGATATACATCCCAGGTATAAAAAAGAAGGGAAAGGGAGCAGGAGTATTGGAGGAATTAATGAGTGAAAATTTCCCAACTCTTAAGAACATGGATGTAAATGTCCAAGAAGCACAAAACACTCCAAACAGCATAAATCTTAACAGGTTTACCCTGGCACATATCCTATCAAAATTGTCAAACCTGCAGGACAAAGAATACTGAAAGTAGCAAAAGAAAATAAAGCCACCAGGTAAAAGGGAAGCTCAGTAAGATCAAATGTTTATTTCACATCTAAAACCATGGAGGTGAGAAGGCAGTGATATGACATAGTTAAGATGCTTAAAAAAAAAACAAAAACTGCCAGCCAAAATTTTTTTATCCAGCACACCTGTAGTACAAAAATGAAGTTAAGTTACAAAAATTTACAGATAAACAGATATTAAGAGAACCTGCCCTTTAAGAAATACTAAAGGAAGTTATGCAGGTTAAAAGGAAAAATAAAGGTGCGTGAAGGTTGGAAGAGAGTGTAGAAAGGGAGATTATTAGTAAGAATAACTAAAAATATAAAAAGAGTAATAAAAACAAAATATGACATATATAAACCTAAATAAAAGAAATGACTACTGTACTGCCTTGACAGTAATAACATTGAAAACTAATGGATCAAACTCTCCAATCAAGAAACACAAGAGATGTGAAGGGGTTTTAAATGAATGGTTGGAAAATAATTTTGCATGCAAACATTGACCAAAAAATAGCTGGAATACTTATACTAATATCATGCAAAACAGACTTTAAATGAAAAACTAATGTAAGAGAAAAAGAAGGGCACTATATATTAATAAAAGAAATAATCTATCAAGAACCGAGAATAATCATAAATATTTATTCAACTAACCAGTGGGCCCCAAAACACATGAGGCAAATATTGGAAAAAGTGGAGAAATAGATGCCTCTACAATTATAGTGGAGTTATTTAATAAACAATGATCACCATTAGACAGAACATCTCTAAAGAGATAGAAAGAAAAAGAGACCTTGAATAACATATTAGAGGATCTGGACCTAATAGACATATACAGAACATTAGTCCCAAATACAACAAGATATATATTCTTCTCAAGCACACATGGCTCATTCTCCAGTATAGACCACATGCTAGATCATAGAACAAGCCTTGATGAAAGTACATAGAGTGAAATTATACAAAGTCATTTATTTGATCACTGCAGAAGGAAGCTGGAAATTAATAAGGGGCAGAGAACCAGAAGAAACAGAACAATCTGGTAGTTAAACAGCACACTCTTAGTCAATCAGTGGGTAAGGAGGATATTGCAAAAGAAATCAGTGACTACTTTGAAAAGAATGAAAATGAGAACACAGCATATCAAACTATGGGATACTGGAAAAACAGTGCATTGAAGGAAATTTAAGATGTAAATGCTAGTATTAAAAAAGAAGAAAGAGCTAAAATAGAAGCCCTAACTGTACACCTGATGGAATTGGAAAAAGAACAATAAACTAATCCCAAAGCAAGCAGAAAGAAGAAAATAACAAAGAATGGAGCACTACTACATGAAATTGAGAATAATAATAATAAAAAAAACAACTAGCAAAATAAAAATAAACAAAAGCTGATTCTATGAAATTAAAATTGTCAAACCCTTAGCTAGACTAACAAAGAAAAAAAGAGAGAAGATGCAAATGCATGGAATAAAATATGAGCAAAGAGATATCACCACTGATCCCACAGAAATAAAGAGTATCATAAGAGGATACTTTAAAAAACAGTAGCCAACAAGATGGATGACTTAGTTGAAATAGATAAATTTCTAGAAACACATGAGCAACGTACTTTGAGGAAAGATGAAATTGATAAATTCAAGAGACCAATTACAAGTAAAGAGATTGAATTAGTCATCAAAAATCTTACATCTAAGAAAGCCCAGGACCAGATGCCTTCACAGGGAAATTCTGTCAAGATTTTTGGAAAGAACTAACACCAATCCTGCTTAAAATCATCTAAAAAACAGAGGGGTTGAGAACATTCTCTAACTCAATCTATGATGCTAAAATCACCCTAATACCAAAGACACATAATACCAAAGACACACATGATGCTAAAATGCTCAATAATATACTTACTAATCATATTCAAGAAAAAATCAAACGAATAATACACCATGACCAAGTGGATTTCATAACTCTTGTGCAAGGATGGCTCAACATGGGAAAATCAATGTAATTAATCACATTAACAGTTTGATGAAAAAAATCACATGATCATCACTATTGATGCAGAAAAAGTATTTCAATAAATACAGCATCCTTTCTTGATATAAACAATTTAAAAGTTAGGAACAGAAGAAAACTTCCTAAACATAATAAAGTGAACATATGAAATACCCACAGCTAACATCACACTCAATGGCAAAATGCTAAAGGCTTTCCATCTAAGATCTGGAACAAGAAAAGGATGGCCACTATCATCACTTTTATTTAACATTGCATTAGAAGCACTAGCTAGAGCACTTAAAGAAGAAAAAGAAATAAAAGTTATCCAAATTGGAAATGAAGAAGTAAAAATTTCACTATTTGCGGATGACATGATCCTATACATAGAAAGTCGTAAAAAACTACACCAAAGCTTCTAGAGCTGACAAGCTAATTCAGTTAAGGGGGAGGATATAAGATCATAAGATTAACACACAAAAATCAGTATCATTTATTTACAGTAATAATGAGCAATTTGAGGAGGAAATCATGGAAAAATTCCATTTACAATAGCAATTAAAAGAATCAAATATCTTGAAATAAACTTAACTAAATATGTAAAGGACTTGTACACAGAAAACTTCATAACATTCTTCAAGGAAATCAAAGAACTAAATAAATCAATAAAAATTCCAAGTTCATGGATTGAAATACTAAACAACAAATTGTCTATCCTACCTTAATTGATTGGTAGATTTATCACAATTCAAATAAAAATTACATTTTTTAACTGAATTAGAAAGACTAATTATGAAATATTGGAAGGACCAGGGACACTGAATAGCCAAAAACATATTGAAAAAGGAAAGGAAATTGGATGAATCACACTACTTGACTTTAAAGCATTCTACAAAGCTACAATGGTGAAAACTGCATGGAATTGGCATAAGGATAACATACTGATCAATGGAAATGAATTGAGAGTTCTGAAAGGGATTCTCACATATATATTCAACTGATATTCAACAAGTCTACCAAGGACACTCAACTGGGACTGAATGGCCTCCTCCACAAATGATGCTGGGAGAACCGGATATCAATACCCAAAAGAATGAGGATCTCCAGGTCATGCCCTATAAAAAAAAATGAACTCAAGATGCTTCAAAACCTTAATACAAAAGCCAAAACTCCTGTAAGATAATGTAGAGAAATATCTACAAGATCTTCCAAGATACAAGGAAATGGTTTCCTAAACTTTTTACCCAAAGCACAATCAACAAAAGAAAAAAAATAGATAAATGGGACCTACTAAAAAAACAATAAAAAATAAATAAAATAGACACTTTTGTGTTTCAGAAGTGTTTGTCAAGAAAGTGAAAAGGTAGCCTAGTCAATGGGAGAAAATATTTGAGAAAGACTTATTTGATAAGGGCCTTATATCCAGCATATATGTAGAAATGTTACTTCTCAAAAATAAAAAGACAAATAGCCCATTTAAAGAATGGGGAAGAGCCTTGAATAAACACTTCTCCAAAGAGGAGATACAAATGGCTCTAAGCACATGAAAAGATGTTCAACATAACTAGCCATTAAGGCAATGCAAATCAAAACTATAATGAGATATCACTTTATAGCTATTAGACTTAATGCTAATAAAAAATAGAGAATGACAAGTGTTGCGGGAGGATGTGGGGAATGGGAACTCCCATCCAGTGCTGGTGGGAATATAAAATAGTGCAGACAATGTGGAGGACAGTTTGGCAGTTCCTCAGGAAATTAACTATTAGGACCCAGCAATCCCAGTGCTTGGTATATACACAGAAGTATTGAAAGCAGGCACATGAACAGACATATGCACAACTGTGTTCATGGCACCATTATTCACTATTGCCAAAGTTGGAAGCAACATAAGTGTCAATCTAGAAATGAATGGATAAGCAAAATGTAGTACATACATACAATGGAATAATACTCAGTTGTAGTGAGGAATTAAGTATTACACACATGACAACATGGACGATCTTGAAGGCCTTATGTTGGGTGAAGTATGCCAGTCACTAAAGGCAAATATGGCATGACTTCACAGCTATGACGTAACCCTATTTAGCAGTCTCATAGAACTAGATTCTGGAAGATAGGTTATCAGGTGACAGAAAGGGTGTCGAGTGGGTGAGGAAATGCTCAATATACACAAAACCCATGATTAGGTGGAAGGACATTGTATTAGTCAGTCAAAGGGGGGGCCGATGCAAAATACCAGAAATCTGTTGGCTTCTATAAAAGGTATTTATTTGGGGGTAGAAGCTTACAATTACCAGGCCATAGGGCATAAGTTACTTACCTGACCAAAATCTGTTGCCATCTGTTGCAGCAAGATGGCTGCCAAACTCTGCAAGGGTTCAGGCTTTCTCTTACTGTTAAGGCTCCATAGTCCCAGCTTCTTCAGCTGTAGGTTAGGAAAAGTCATGTCTCTCTCCTGGGACTCATTTCTCTTTGGACTCATCTGCTCTGTTCTCTCCACAAGGTCAGCTGTAGACTATTAGGCATTCTCTCTTCCCAGGGCCTCTGCCATGTCTATGGAGTTATTTTTACTCCTCTGTGTTCTTCTCCTGTGTGTTTACTTCCTGGACCTCAAGCTCAAAACTGAAACTAACTCCTCTGTCTTGTAGTTTTCTCTACTCTCCTACTGACGTCAAAGCCTTTATCATAATTTAATTAAGTAGGAGTGAAACCTCCGAATACAATATAATCTAATGTACTCAGAGGAATAGACCAACTTACAAACATAACCCAATGTCTATTTTTGGAATGCATAAATAATACCAAACTACTACAAGCATAGTTTGGCAGTGGAGGTGATGGTGATGCAGTGACATGATTGGGGTCAATGGTGTTGGAATGTGAGGGTGAGTAGGGTTGGGGTTTGAGTGGGTTATCCTTGGAACTGAGGGGAGGGCTGGAGAAAGAAATATTTGAACTCTGGGGATTTGTAGGTCTATGGTTAAAACTGCAATGGTGGGAATGCATTTTTCACAAATATGGCAGGGACGGGTCACTGGTGCAGGGCATTTTTGATGGGAGTATATGTGGGAAAGTGCATGCCAGAGACATGCTTCTATGAAATATGAATATGTTCATCTTGGAATAGGGTGTTATCTCCACAGAAGGAGACCCACAAAATAAACAAGAAAATATTGAACTCCCATCCTAGGGAGTCCTGCTACATTCTCAAATAGAGGGGTAAAAATATCTCAAGTACATAGATAGTGTCCAATAAAAGAAAACAAACCAGTATATCAAGCCTTCTATTAATATGTGTAACTATGAACTTTATTCTTCAAAAACTGAAAATTATTAGATACCATATGTTCTGAGGGGAAGGCGAAGGAGGAATGGGTTTAACATGATGCATCTTTCTGGCATTGGAGTTGTTCTGTGTGATTTTGCAATGATGGATACAGGCCAATATACATTTTGTCAGAACCTATAAAACTATACAGTACAAAAGGTAAAGTAAACTTTAATGTAAATCCCTTATCATATTAGCAATGCTTTGGTATTTTTCATCAATATTTGTTCATCATGTTAAGAGAGGATATGGGGGGAAGCGAGTAGTGTGTATGGGAATCCCCTATATTTCCTATATTACTTTTCTGTAACCTAGAGCTTCTTGGAAAATAAAGTGAAAAAAAAAAAAAAACCCACACACTGGGGGAGCATAAAGAGGAAACTTTCAATATACTTAAAAGATAAAAGATCTTGCAGTGATGAAAGTCATAATTCAAAAATATGTTTTATATTAAGTTTTTTATTACTATTATTTTTTGTTGACTTTGTTTTTGGGGAGATTTTGTGTTGCAGCTTTGGTAGGGGTGGATCACTGGTCAGGGGTGTCAGTAGTAGGGCGATGTATGTGGGGGGTGCAGCTGGGGCATGCCTTTATGGACTGTGTTTTCATGGGATGTTTTCTCTGGTTTGGAAACCCAAAGAATGACCAACAGATTATTGAATTCCCATCATTGCAAGTCCTGCTACATTTTGTTATACAGTGGTGAGAATCTCTGGAGTACATGGGCAGTGTCTAGGAAAAGAGGGCGACCAATGCACCTAGACTTGATAGAAACTTGTCCTTGTAAAACTGAAACTTCACCTAATAATATATATTGTCTAAGACTTACCTCCTGAGGACCTACTTGTTGATGAAATGTGGACTTCCTCTAAGCCAAACTCAGCATATAAATTTACTGCTTTCCCCCGATGTAAGACATGACTCCTGGGGATGGGCCTCCCCAGCATCAAGGATTAATTCCAAGTTCAAACTAGTGATGCATTTGGAGAAAGACCTCTACCAAATGGGGAAATACTGAATGTAATTGAGTTTTTATGGCTAAGAGATTTCAAAGTGAATTGGGAGGTCATTCTAGAGGTTACATTATGAACATCTCAGCAGGATCTCATTATCTGCCACAGTAAATAGTGCCTCATGTAGGGGTGTTACTGGGGGTCTAGAGAAGTCTAGACACTGTAGACAGGGCAGAAGCCCCTAGGAAATTGACACTCCATCAGTGGGCCTTACTTTGGAATATATGATCTCCCTCGATGTATCAGTCAGATTGATTTATAATTTTCCAACATGTGGTTATTCTGCCCCATTTATTTGAACCTATAATTAGCACTATACCCATTAAATGTATGTACCAGAGACTTAATCTTCCAATTGTTCAGATGCTGTGTGAGCCTTGACTATCAACAGCATTGGGGTTAACACATGCTCTCCAGTTCTTAAGACTCACCCAGGACAACTAACTAAAGGATGATGATGAACAATGTCCATCACAAGAAGCAGAGAGTATCTGGAACTGCAAACAAGATAGTTCCATTTATCAGCATCATAAGATCTAAGCTCCCTTTCATTCATGAAACACAGTGGGCATCAGCATCCCCAAAGTAACAATGATGTAATCTAAAGCTTCTTTAAAAATAAAATAAAATAGTCAAAATATTGAATAGATATATCTTCAAAGAAGACAAACAATTGGCCAATACTTACATGAAAAGATGCTCAACATCATTAGCCATGAGGCACATGCAAATCACAACTGCAGTGAGATACCACTGAACATCCAGTAGGATAACATAATTTTAAAATAACATAAATAAATGTTGTTGAGAATGCAGACAAATAGGAAACCTTATATATTGCTCATGTGTTGGAGAAGATGCTGAGAGTCAGAGCATAAAGGGTTAAGCATTCAAAAAGCATGCTTGCTGGCAGAGACACCTTAGTAAATGTCTCCAAGTTCTCTGCTTACTGCAGACCTCAATAGGAGGAAGCAGAGCAGGATGAACCCACCACTAAGAAGTTACTGTATAAATTCCTAAGAAAAACTATCTAGTAATACAGGAACAGGTAGCGCTCTCATGCACCAAGCTGAGATATTAGATAGACTAAGGCATTTAGGGCTAGAAACAATGTTTATACTTATGCCCCTTGGTAGACTGCCAGAGAAGGCAGTGTTTTTGCTGTAGTAAGAGAAACATAGTGGGAGAGTAAGGTTAGGGGGGAAGAATTTTTGCATTGTTTTAAACTAAATAAAAGAAAG
>JAQZBX010101818.1:0-11222 GCA_029593785.1 Cabassous unicinctus
AAAAAATTACAAACCATACTAAGAAACAGGAAGGCATGGCCAGTACAAAGAACAAATTAAAAAGCAGGAAGAGATGCACAACATCTAAAAATTAATCAAAGCTGTCCAAACAAATATTATGGATCCACTTAATGAAGTAAAGGAAAAGATTAAGGATACTAAGAACACACTGGGAGAACATACTGAGAAAATTGTAAACATACATAAAAAGATAATGGATATGATGGTGATGAATGGCACCATCCAAGAAATAAAAAAGATGCTGGAATCACATAACAGCAGATTTGAACAGTCAGAGTAAAGAATTAGTGATGTACAAGACAGTACATCTGAAATCAAACAGATAGTAGAACAGAGAGATAAAAAGATGGAAAATAATCCAGCTGGGACTTAGAAATCTGAATGACAATACAAAACACGCAAATATATGCATTATAGGCATCCCAGAGGGAGAAGAGAAGGGAAAGGGGATGGAGGGTGTGTTGGAGGAAATAATGGCTGAAAACTCCCCAAATTTATTGAGGGAGATGGACGTACATGTCCAGGAACCACAGCGCACCCCAAACAATATAAATCCTAACAGGACTACTCCAAGACATATACTTGTCAAATTGTCCAATGCTCAAGACAAAGAGAAAATACTCAAAGCAGCAAGAGAAAATTGAACCATTACATACAAGGGAAGATCAATAAGATTAAGTGCTGATTTCTCATTTGAAGCCATGGAAGCAGGAAGGCAGTGGTATGACATAGTTAAGGTACTAAAACAAAAAAATTCCAGCCAAGAATTTTCTATCAGACAAAGCCGATGTTCAAAAGTGATGGAGAATTCAAAATATTCACAGATAAAGAGATATTAAGAGAGTTTGCTAATAAGAAACATACCACTCAAGGAATATTAAAAGGAGTTCTGCAGGTTGAAAGGAAAAAACAGGAGAGAGAGAGTTCAAGGAGAGTGTAAGAACAACTAAAAAGACATAAAGAGAAAGAAATACAACATATGACATACAAAAACCCAAAGAAAATCTGGTTAGTGTAAATAATTCCTTGAGATAAATAACACTGATTGTAAATGGATTAAAATCACCAGTCAAGAGACACCGATTGGCAGAATGGATAAGAAAATATGACCCATCTTTATGCTGTCTACAAGAAATTTTCACCTTAGACCCAGGGAACCAAGGAGGCTGAAAGTGAATGGCTGGAAAACAATATTACAAACAAACAATAACCATAAAAGGACGGGAGGAGCTATATTAATATCTAACAAAATAGACTTTAAACGCAAAACTATTGTAAGATACAAAGTAGTAACACTATATATTAGTAAAAGGGGTAACCGTTCAAGGAGAAAGAACAATCATAAATATTTCTGCACCTAATCAGGGCACCTCAAAATACATGAGGTAAAAACTGGAAAAACTAAGTGGAGAAATAGATGCCTCTATAATGATAGTGGGGGACTTTAATACACCATTATCATCATTAGACAGAACATCTTGACAGGGAATCAGTAAAGAAACAAAGACTTTGATTAATACATTAGAGGACCTGGACCTAATGGATATATACAGAACACTACACTCAAATACAGTGAGATATACATTCCTATCAAGTGCACATGTATTATTGTACAAGATAGACCACATGCTAGGTTACAGAAAAATTCTCAATGAATTCTGAAAATTTGAGATTATACTGAGCAATTTCTCTGACCTCCATGGAATGAAATTGGAAATCCATAAGGGCCAGAGAACCAGACACAAAGATAAGGAAGTTAAACAGCACAGACTCAGACAAACAGTGAGTCAAGGAGGAAATCTCAAAAGAAATCAGTAACTACCTTGAAATGAATGAAAATGATGACTGAGCATATAAAAAATTTGGGATGCAGCAAAAGCAATACTGAGAGGGAAATTCATAGCCATAACTGCATATGTCAAAAAAGAAGAAAGAGCTAAAATCAAAGTCATAACTGCAAACTTGGAGGAATTATAAAAAGAACAACAAACTAACCCCAAAGGAAGTAGAAAGAAGGAAATAACAAAGATTAGATCAGAACTAAATGAAATAGAAAATAAAAAAGCAATAGAAAAAATAAACAAAATCAAAAGTTGGTTCCTTAAGAAGGTCAATAAAATTGACAATCCCTTAGCTACACTAACAAAGAAAAAAAAAGATGCAAATACACACTCAAAAAATGAAGAAAGGAATATCACAACTGATCCCACAGAAATAAAGATTATCATAAGAGGTTATTTTGAAAAATTATATGCCAAAAGGAAGGATAATTTAGAGGAAAAGGACAAATACCTAGAAACTCACAAGCAGCCTACATTGATGAAAGAAGGAATTGATGAACTCAACAGACCAATTACAAGTAAAGAGATAAAATCCATCATCAAAAACCACCCAACTAGGAAGAGCCCAGGACCAGGTGGCTTCACAGGTGAATTCTACCCAATATTCCAGAAAGAACTAAACCAATTATTCTTAAATTCTTTCACAAAATAGAATTAGAAGGAACATTGCCTAACTCATTCTATGATGCCATTACCCTGAAACCAAAGCCAAAAAAGATGCCACAAGAAACAAAAATTACAGAATAATCTCTCTAATGAACCTAGATGCTAAAATCCTCAGCAAAATACATGCTAATTGCATTCAACAACACATAAAATAAATTATACACCATGACCAATAAGGTTTTATCCCAGGTATGCAAGGATAGTTCAAGATAAGAAAATCAATCAATTTAATACACAACATAAACAGATCAAAAGAAAAAAATCACATTATCATCACTATAGATACAGAAAAGCATTTGACAAAATTCAGTGTCCTTTCCTGATAAAAACACTGAAAAAGATAGGAATAGAAGGAAACTCTCTGAACATGATAAAGAGGGTATATGAAAAATCCAGAGCTAACATAATATAAAAAGGTGAAATGCTAAAAGATTTCCCTATAATATCGGGAACAAGACAAGGATGCCCACTATCACAGCTGCTATTTAACATTGTCTTAGCAGTACTTGCTCGAGCACTGAGGCATGAAAAAGATATAAAAGGCATCCAAACTGGAAAGGAGGACATAAAATTTCACTATTTCCTGACAATATGATTCTAAACATAGAAAGCCCTGAGAAATCTAGAACAAACTTTATAGAACTTATAAATGAGTTCAGTAAAGTCTCAGGTTGTAAGATCAATACTCAAAAATCAGAAGCATTTCTGTACACCAATAATGAGCAATCTAAGGAGGAAATCAAGAAAAAAATACCATTTACAATAGTAACTAAAAGAATCAAATACCTAGGAATAAATTTAACTAAAATGTATATGACTTATACACAGAAAACTACACAACACTGTTAAAGGATATCAAAGAAGACTTAAATAAATGGAAGAACATACCTGGGTTTTTGGTAAGAAGATGAAATATTAAGATACCTATTCTACCCAAACTAGTCTAAAATTTAATGCAATCCCAATAAAAATCAAAACAGCATTTTTTTAATGAATTGGAAAAACTAACCACAAAATTTATTTGGAAGGGTAAGAAGCCCCAAATAGCCAAAGACATATTGAAAAAGAAAAATGAAATTGGAGGAATCCCACTACCTGATTTTAAAATATGCTACAAAGCACAGTGTTCAAAACTGCATGGTATTGGCACAAGGATATACATACTGACCAATGGAACTGAATTGAGAGTTCTGATATAGATCCTCACATATACAGTCATCTGATATTTGACAAGGCCACCAAGTCCACTCAACTAGGAGAGAATGGACTCTTCAAAAAATGGTACTTAGAGAACTGTTACCCATATCCAAAACAATGAGAGAGGAACACCATCTCACACCTTATACAAAAATCAACTCAAGATGGATCAAACATCTAAATATAAGAACTAAGATCATAAAGACTTTGGAAGATAATGTAGGGGAAAATCTACAGGACCTTGTAATAGGTAATGGTTTCATGAACTTCACACCCAAAGCACGAGCAGTGGAAAAAAATAGATAAATGGGATTTCTTCAAATATGAAAACTATTGCAACTCAAAGGATGTTATCAAGAAAGTAAAAAGACAGCAGGCCCAATGGGAGAAATATGTGGCACCCAAATATCTGGTAGAAGCCTAATATCCAGCATATATAAAGAAATTAACACCTCAAAAATAAAAAAGACAAAGAACCCATTTAAAAAATGGGCAAGCAACTTGAAAAGACACTCTTTTGGGGAACATATACAAATGGCTTAAAAGCACATGAAAAGATGCTCAACTTTGCTAGCTATTAGGGAAATTCAAATCAAAAGTACAAAGAAATACCATCTTACACCCATTAGATTGGCAGCTATTAAAAAAACAGAGGACTATAAGTGTTATAGAGGACTATAAGTGTTATAGAAGATGTGGTTGGGACCACTCAACCACTGTTGGTGGGAATGTAGAATGGTCCAGGCATTCTGGAGGATAGTTTGGTGGTTCCTCAAAAAACTAACTATAGAACTGCCTTATGATCCAGCAATTCCATTGCTGGGTATATACCCAGAAGAACTGAAAGCAAGGACACGAACAGATATATGCATACCAATGTTCATAGCGGCATTATTCACTATTGCCAAAAGTTGGAATCAACCCAAATGCCTATCGACAGATGTATGGATAAACAAAATGTGCTACATATCTACAATGGAATATTACTCAGCTGAAAGAATGAATACAATGTTCTCACATTGCATAACATGGATGAATATTGAGGAACTTATGTTGAGTGAAGCTAGCCAGGCATTGAAGGATGAACACTACATGACCTCACTGATGCAAATTGAGCAAATTGAGCAGACTCAGAGAGTTATTGTTTGAAAGATATGTTTACAGGAAATAGAAAGGGAGAAGAAGGTTGTGAGCCAACACCCATATGGATATAATCTATGGTAAGGTGAAAGTGTGTAGTTGCATATTGAAAGTATATGACAGGAGGATAGTGATAATATTGGGTTCAGTGGTGCAGATTTGGCAGGTGGGTAGATTGGGGAAGGTGGTTTGGATGGTCCAGGGAACTGGGGGGAGGTTTGGGAGAGAGACCAGGTGAACACTGGGGATTTGCAGATATGTGGTTGAAAGTACAAAGTTGGGAATTCTCTTATGGCAATATGACAGGAAGGGTTACTGATTTAGGGTGTTGGATGGGAGGTATTTGCGACCGCGTGGACCTGAAGGAGGCTTCTATGGAGTGTGTGAGTGATCATTTTGTCATAATGTTTTTTATCAGTTGGTGGAGACCCACATAATGAGTAGGAAGGAGTTGGACTCTCATCCTTGGGAGGATGGATTTATTTCACAGAAAGGTGGGAGTCTCTCGAGAGCATGGGAGGTTCCTAATAGGGGAGGTCAAACCAGTTTCTCAAGACTTCAGTGTTGTTGCAAGTACCTATGAATCTTGTCATTCAAGAAGTGAAGCCAGGGGGTCACTTTGGGCCCTGTGGGGAAAGGGAGGGAAAAGTAGATAGATCAAACAGGGGATATTTAGTGGGCAATGGAAGTGTTCTACGTGATACTGCAATGGTGGGCATTGGCCATGTTAAATAGCATCAAAATTTATAAAAGTGTATGGTCTAAAAAGTGAACCATAACGTAAGCCATTGACCATGGATAGTAGCTATGTTTCACTATTTATATATCAGTTGTAACAAAGGTACCATCGACATATAAAGAGGTATAATATGGGAAGGGGAAAAGGGGAGGATGATGGGTATATGGGAGTCCCCTGTATTCTGTATGTGGCTTTACTGTGACCTAAAACTTCTTTTAAAATAAAACAAAAAAAAGTAAGACACTGGGTTTCAAATGGAAGAAAATGTCACTGTACATACAGGACACCAGATATCACAGTGATGAAAGGCAAAAACTCAAAAAAAATGTTTTTTAATATTTTCCTTTATTTTTTAATATCACATTTTTTAAATTTTATTTTTAGTTTTTTTAAAAATTTTGTATGTTTTCTTTCATATATTTAAACTTATCATTGTTATTTCATTTTCCTATTAGTTGTATTTGGCTATTTTAA
Organism: Cabassous unicinctus; assembly: GCA_029593785.1. Classification (NCBI taxonomy): domain Eukaryota; kingdom Metazoa; phylum Chordata; class Mammalia; order Cingulata; family Chlamyphoridae; genus Cabassous; species Cabassous unicinctus. Next base: position 6,079 of record JAQZBX010101818.1, read on the forward strand.
TGGATTAATTTTTGAAGAAGCCTTGGATCACAGAAGGGTTACAACTGGGGCAGGGGAATATCATTGGTAGGGATATGTGGGAGGAAGTTCACCTGGGCATACATATAAGGTATAAAAATATGTTCAAGTGTTCAGGGGGCATTGTCACAGTGGGTGGACACTCACACAATAACCAAGAGAATACTGAATTCCCATCCTGGAGAGCTCTGCCACATTCTTTGATGGAGCAGCAACAGTCTTACAAGTGCAGGCACAGTTATTGGCAAAGGAGGACGATCTATTTATGGTCCCTTGATATTGACAACTATGCTTATGAGCCTTTGCTCTTGAAATAGATACTTAGCCTAGTGTTGTGTGGTGCCTAAGAGTTGCCTGCTGAAAGCCTCCTTGTTTCTCAAATGTGACCTCTCTCTAAGCCAAAGTCAGCATATAAATGCATTACCTTTCCCCCAGAATGGGGGAAAGCCTCCCTGGCACTGAGAGATTATTACCAAGCACCAACCAGCAATGGAACTGGAAAAAGACCTTGAATAAAAGGGTAAAAAGTTAAGGACAAATGAGTTTATATAACTAAGAGACTTCAAAGTGAGTTGAGAGGTCCTCCCAGAGGTAACATTTATGCACATCTCAGCAGGATCTCATAGACTGCCACAGTGAATACTACCCCAAATAGTGTGGCTCCTGAGGGCTCTAGAGATAACCAAGTCTTATGGTCAAGGCAGATAGCTCCAGAGTTTGGTGACTTGCCAGTGGGCCCTATTTTGGAGTTTTTGCTCCTAAGAGTGACAAAGTTGCCCCTAATTATGGTTTCCCTACACATGGCTCATCTGTCCCTTCTATTTAAACTTATACTTGTGCTGGAGTTTGTAGGTGTATGTCCAAGAGACTGGAGTCTTTGGGCTGTCCATGTGCTAGCTGGGCCCAGAACCTCAGTGAAGTTGAGGTCTGGAAGGGTTAGGGAGTAAGAGGAATGGGGGGAGTATGTGTGATTCCCTTATATATATATTTATTTATCAGGTAACATGGTGGGGGGTTGAACCCAGGACCTCATAGGTAGGAAGCTGGCACTCAACCACTAAGCCACATTGGCTTCCCTGAGTTGTTTTTTTCATTAGTTTTGCTTGTTGTTTGTCTTTGGTTTTTCAGGAGGCCCCAGTCACTGAACCTGGGTCCTCCCATGTGGGAGGCTGGCACTCAACTGCTTGAGACACATCTGCTCCCACCCTATATTTTTTTATGTAACATTTGTGTAACTTAAAGCTTCTTTAATATATATATGGATGATCATGGACAATGCCCATCCCCTAAAATCAAAGAGTTTCTACAACTGTAAAGACAATTCCATCCACCTGCTCCATGGGATTTAAGTCCCCTCTCAACTGGAAGGAGAGTGGGCATCACCATTCCAAAATCCTCACGTTTGAGGAATGAACAAATGTAAAGGGGGAAAGCAATTATGGAATAAAATAGACTTATTATTATTCTAGTAATGGAAGAACCTATAACATTGATATAAAGGCAGTGATAGTCAGAGATTCTGAGGGGAGGGAATGGGAAGAATAGGTTTAACATGGGGTATTTGTGGAACACTGGAATTGTTCTGCATGACATTGCAATGACAGATATGGGCCATTATATATTTTGTCAAAACCTATAAAATTGTGTGTGGCAAAGTGTAAACCATAATGTAAACTTTGGACCTTGGTTAATAGCAATGTTTGAATATGTATTCATCAATTGTAACAAATGTTCCACACTAATGAAAGATGTTGTTAATGGGGAAACATGTGGGAGGAGGAGGGGTGAGGTATTTGGGAATCTCCTATATTTTTATGTAACTTTTATATAATCTAAATAATAAATGGATGATCTATTAATAATAATCTATAATTATTTTAAAATAATAATAAAAAGTTCAGTGGCTTTAAATAAATAGGTGCATTAATAGTAAATAGATAAGTCTGCTCATAGTCCCAGGACTATGTTGTCACCCAAAGACTTAAAACTAGAGCTATGAGTCCAGAGAAGTTGCTTAACAGTTAGATCGGGGAAGTGAACATCAGACAAGCAGTTTCCAAAATTGGTTCATCAATGAAGCCAGTCATATTTAAAACAGGAAGTATTCTGGACTTTCACAGACTAAGATCAAAAGTCCTCCATGGCTGGGCTTGCAAGTCTCTGTGCCTGGAGAAGTGGATCTCGAAGGCTTTTACCAGGTGGGGAGAAATATGAGAATGACTATAGAAGATGAAAGCTATCTGGGCACTATTTATTCTTATTGTGACGCTTAGTTGTCCTTGGCTTGAATCCTAGTTGGTTTTCCCGCTGTATCTACAGTGGAGAGCAGGGAAGAAATTTCAAGAAGGATGTTATTAAATTTATATTATGTTCTCAAAGGAGGAGTTGGTGAAATCAGTTCTTAGGGCAAACTTGGGGACTTTACAGGTTTCTCATTTTACCACCGGTTTTATGTTGGCTCAAAGATTAGGTAACCAAACTCTCTGAAAACTTAAATGCGCTGAGAAAAACGTCAAAATATTGTCATGCAGTCTACAGGCTTTGTGTGGGTCATGGAATGATATGAAGGATAATAACATCATTGTTGAAAACTGATAGCAGCCAGGTCAGTTTGATTCTGATTAGTCTTTATTTTCCTCCATGATTAGGATAATACCTGGAACCTAGTAGATGGTCCTTATATGCTGGCCTACTTGATTGCCATTTATTTCCAGGTTTTTATGAAAATAAGAGCAGTTGAAGTTGGAGCTTGAGTCTCCTCTTTCTTGTGTCTATTGTTCTTCTCCAGGGCTCTCTGTTCTGCTGCTATTGCCATTGGTAGCTGCAGTCCAGAAGCCTACAGGTAAGTTTGTGCAGCAAACCCCATTAGTCACTTAACCTGGGGAGTGAATCCTGGGCACAGAAAGGGGTGGGGTGGGGCAGGGGTTGATTCTGGCACTGAGGCTCAAGAAACCTCTTCTTCTAGGGATAAGGGAAACTGTCCTTTCTAACCCAAACACCTAGAGAGCTCCCTGAACTTCTAATAGCAGCCACACACATCCACTCTACTCTATGGTCCCCAGGGACCAGTGAGCATCCTCCATTCCTTGGGTCTTGTGCCCCATCGTGCTTCAAGCATTCCACATGTGTCAAAGCCACCACCTGTCACTGCCATCTGGGATTTGCATCCCTGACTATGGAGATCAGCAACAACCCTGAGGAGCCCTGTGAAGGTACAAATGCCTGGGGGCAGTGGAGGGACACAACAGAGATGTTGGTGCACCCCGTGTGCTAGTCCCTGGGAGCACAGCAAAGCTTTTGGGATAAGACAGAGAAAACAAGGCAGGGAAGTGTGATGGAAGTGTGATAGAAGTGGACAGTCAGGTTTTTCGGGATCAACAGGTGTCATGTTGAGAGGTGAACCAGTGGAGCTGGGCCTTTGGGGTCATGGTCAGCCTGACCTTGAGGAGATTATTTCACCTCTCTTTGCTGAAGTTTGCTTATTTGTGAATGGGGGATAATCCTTGTAACTACCACAAATGACAATTTAAAATTTACCTGTGTAAAGGACAGGTACAGAATAAATTGTTAACAAACACAACTAATTATCATTTTTACTGCCATTATTATTATTTTCCTAGTGGAAGCAAAAGATGACAAATAGTAGAAACACCCAGAAAAGAGAAATCCTCTGTGACTCTAGGCCCAGGACTCTCCCACTAGTTGGAGCTCCTCAGGAACTCCGGCCAAGCTCACAACTGTGGTTTCTCATCTCATGTTGGCACAGTAATCGATGTTCACCAAGAACATCACAAACGTGTCCATGAGACCATTACAGCAATTCCATGAGGCAAACAGGGCCATCATCATTTTTCAAATGATCACACTTGGGGTCAAAGAGATTAAGAGACCTGTCCAAGATCTAAAAAGAAGTAAAATGTCAGAATCTAGATCCAGGTCTATAACTAAAGGGATTTTACTCTTCAACAGTTAAAGCTCATAAAAGGAAATCATTAATTTTACACTAGCAAATACTCTTTGTCTTCTAAAAAATAATCTTATATTTGTATTTATTGATAAAAGAAGATATTCCTAATGTGTTTGAAAGGATGAAAAAAACATACCCCAAAAGTTTTACAGTTGTGTGTGTGGTAGAATTATGAGTGATTTTCATTGTTTTCATACTTTACAATTTCTTTATTTTCTCAATGTCTATGTGCTTTTTAAATTTTGGAAAAAGTATAGAGTTAATAAGTAACAAAATGTGGTCACTGCGCATGTCATCATGTCCCTAGGATATTCCTAGTTTCATTTTGTGTGTTGTCATGTGTGTGTCCAATGGGGATTTGCACATAGGTGAACCTGGATGGAAGTTACTCCAGCAAACAGAACTGGGGTCAAGCTCCTTTCTATGACACACTTGTCTGGTTAGAGAATTTCCACTGTCACATCCTCCCCATCCACACACCTCATTCCCAACTCTCCCCCACCTGATTCTACCTTACCTGTCAACCTTGAGGACAGGTCTCAGCCATGGCCTCAGGTCTGAGAGCAGCATGTGGAAACCCCACTGCCCAGTGAGGGCTGGCATGCATCCAATGGGGATCCCTTCTTCCCACTTCCTGTCCTGTCCTGATGCTGATGCACAGAACCCTGGTCAGGGGCCTTAGGAGGGATATCTGCCAGAGCAGAGAGGAGAATTCCATTCTGGAAGAGATCAGACACCTGCCCTAGCCATCATCATCTCATGACTCTTTTGGGACTCTAACAGCCTTTGGTTCGATGAGGAGAATATACAGGGTGAAATGTTCCATCCTCTTTTATAGATATGTGTATATATATTTACATATAAACTACTCTAGATATTCAAGTAGAGGAGACTCTTAATTTTAGTCACGAACTTTTAAGAGCAATTTCAGATTTACAAAAAATTCCACAGACAATGTGATCCCATAAGTATCTTCCCCTTCCCCCCAACACATACAGTTTTTCCCATTGTTAACATCTTGCATTAGGTACATTTATTACAAATGATGAACCAACATCGATACATTATTAGTAACAAATGTTTATAGTTTACATTAAGGTTCACTTTCTGTGTTGTACACTTCTATTTCTGTGGGTTTTGACAAACACAAAATGTCATG
>JAQZBX010101819.1:0-11219 GCA_029593785.1 Cabassous unicinctus
GAGAAGGAAAACACAACATATCAAAACCTATAGAACCTATAGGACACCACAAAGGCAATGATGAGAGTAAAATTTATAGCCCTAAAATGCTTACATGGACAAATTCCTAGAAACACACAAACCACATACACTGAACCTAGAAGAAACAAAAGACCTCAACACCCCAATCAGAAGTGAAGATATTGAAACAGTCATCAAAAACTTCCCAAAGATTCATCCATGTTATCCTGTGTGTTAGCACTGTATTCCTTCTTACAGCTGAGTAATATTCCATTGTATGTATGTACCACATTTTGTTTATCCATTCATTTGTTGATGGGCACCTGGGTTGATTCCAACTTTTGGCAGTAGTGAAAAATGCCATTATGAAATTATGTTGAATGAAGCAAGCCAGGCATTGAAGGATGAACAGTACATGACCTCACTGATATGAATTAAGGAAATTGAGCAGTCTCAAGAGCTATAGTCTGTAAGATAGGTTTACAAGAAAGAGAAAGAGAAAAGAAGGTTGTAAGCCATCACTCATATGGATGTAATCTATGGTAAAGTGATAGAGTGTAGTTGTGTATTGAAGTGATAGGACCGGAGGGTAGTGATATTACCGGGTTGGGTGGTGCAGGGTTGACAGGTGGGTAGATTGGGAAGGGTGGGTCAGAAGGTCCAGGATACTGGGGGGAGGATTTGGAGAGGACCAGGTGAACACTGGGGATATGTGAATATGAGGTTGAAAGTATAGAGATGGGAATGCTCTTATGGCAAAATGACAAGGAAGTGTCACGGATTTAGGGTGTTGGTTGGGGGCCATTCAGGACAGTGGGCACCTAGAGCAGGATTTTAGGGAGCATGTGAGTGTTCATTCTGTCATAATGTTTTGTATCAGTGGTTGGAGACCACATAATGAGCGGGAAGGAGTTGGACTCCCATATTTGGGAGGACCGATTTGTCCAGAAATAGACAGGCAGTAGTCTCTCAAGAGCAAGGGTGGTTCCTAATAGGAACCACTGTGTCAAGACCTCTAGTTGCATGTAACCAAGTATCTTGTCATCCGAGTCAAGCCAGGGGGTCGTCATGGGCCACGAGGTGATGTGGTGGGAGGAATAGAATAGATCAAACAGGGGGTATTTAGTGGTCAGTAGAAATGTTCTTCATTACCATACAGTGATGAACACAGGACATGGTAAATATCAGCAAAATTTATTAAAGTGTATGGTCTAAATGTATACCATAGTGTAAACCATTGACAATGTTTAGTAGCTATATTTCACTATTTGTACATCAGTTATAACAATGCTACCATCCACATATAAAAAGGTATTAATATGGGAGTGAGGAAAGGGGGAGGATGTTGAGTATATGAAAGTCTCCTGTATTCTTTGTGTGACTTTGCTGTGACCCAAAACTTATGTGAAAACAAAATGAAAAATAGTGAGACACTAGGGAATGAGAGGGGGAAGGTGCTACGGTACAGATGGGACACCAGATATTGCAGTGATGAAAGGCAAAAGGTCAAAAAAAATTTTTTTTATATTTTTCATTTTTTAAATATCCCAATCTTTTAATTTAATTTAATTTTTAGTTTTTAAAAAATTTTTATGTATTTTATCTCTCACATTTAAACTTATCATTATTACTTCATTTTCCTATTAATTGTATTCAGCTATTGTAATGGCTTCATCTTTGAAGAAGCTTTGGATCACAGAAGGGTTACAGCTGGGGCAGGGAGGATCGTTGGTGTGGGGTGTCAGGGATGGGGGATGCATGAGAGGAAGTTCACCTGAGCATAAATATAAGGTAAATAAAAATGTTCAAATGTTCATAGGGCATTGAAACAGTGGGTGGAGAATCACTCAATAAATGAGAGAATACTGAATTCCCATCCTGGAAAGCTCTTCCACATTCTCCAAGGGAGCAGCAACAGTACCCTAAATGCAGGGGCAGTGACTGCCGAAGGAGGATGATCCATTGATGGGCCCTTGATATTGATGACTAGCCTTATGAGTCTTTGCTCTTGAAATGGAAACTTAGCCTACTGTTATGGTGTGCCTAAAGGTTGCCTCCTGAGAGCCTCCTTGTTGCTCAAATGTGGCCTCTCTCTAAGACAAACTCAGCATATGAATGTTATACCTTCCTCCCAGTGTGGGACATGACTCCTGGGGGTGAGACTCCCAGGCACGAAGGGATTGCTACCAATCGCCAACTGGCAATGTGTCTGGAAGAAGACCTTGAATAAAGGGGGAAAGGTAAAGACAAATTAGTTTATATGGCCAAGGGACTTCAAAATGAGTCAGGAGGTCATCCCAGAATTAAGGCTTATGCACATATCAGGATCTCATAGAATTCCAAAGTGGATATCACCCCAAATAGTGGGGTTCCTGAGGGCTCTGGAGACACCCAGGTCCTATGTCAAGGCAGATAGCTCTGGAGTTTGGTGCCTTGACAGTGGGCCGTACTTTGGAGTTTGTGCTCCTGAGAGTGACAGAGTTGGAATCAACTATGTCTTCCCTGCACATGGCTCATCTGTCCCTTTTATTCAAACCTATACTTGGTGCTGGAGTTTGTAGTTGTACATCCAGAGACTTGAGTCTTTGGGCTGTCCATGTGCCAGCTGAGCCTGGAACCTCAGTGGAGCAGCAACTCCTACTCTACAGCTCATTGGACTCACACAGGACAACTGTCGGGAGATGATGATGGACAGCGGCCATCCCAGGGAATGGAGAGAGTCTGAAGCTGCAGGCAAGATAATACTATCCATCTTCCCCATGGGATATAAACCCCCTCTGAATTAGAGGTGGAGTGGACATTACAATCTCAGACTCCTCAGGATGAGGGGAAGAGCTATGGACAAGAGTGGACTTACTGGTGTTCTACTACATACATATTGTGATTCAAGCAATGGAAGAAATTACAACATTGATGTGGAGTCAGTGGCTACTGGAAGCTCTGGGGACATGGAGAGGGAAAATCAGTTGTAATACAGGGGTTTTTGGGGGGGCCTGGGGAATTGTCCTGAGTGACATTGCAACGACAGATATAGGCCATTTTATATCATCATATAACATGCAGAACTGTGTGGGAGAGTGTGTGGTCTACAATATGAACTATGGTCCATGCTTAATGGCAAAGCCCGGGATTTGTTTATCAATTACAATGAATGTGCCACACTAATGAAGGATGTTTATGTGGGAGGTTGTGGGTGGAGATGTGAGAGGTCGGGCATATGGGAATCCCTATATTTTTTGAGTAACATTTATATTACCTAATTAGCTTTTTAAAAAACTAAAAATAAAAATAAAGAGAAGAAAAAACTTCCCAAAGATGCAAAATCCAGGAACTGATGTCCTCACAGGGGAGTTCTACCAATCCTTCAAAGATGATCTAATTCCAATCTTGCTCAAGCTCTTCCAAAATACTGAAAAAAAATTGAACAGGAAAGAATGCTATGAATCTGACATCACCCTAATACCAAAACAAGGTAAAGGTACATCAAAAAAAGAAAATTACAGACCAATATCTCTATGAATATGTATGTAAAAATCCTCAAGAAAATATTTGCAAACAGAATCCAAAAGCACATTAAAAATTATACACCATGATCAAGTGGGTTTTAGCCCATTGATGCAAGGGTGGTTCAACACAAGTTAACAATTTGTGTAATAAACCACACTGATATAGTGAAGAGGAAAAGTCACATGATCCTCTCGATTGATGCAGAATAGGCATTTGACAAAATAAAGCACCCTTTCTTGATAAAATCATTCCAAAAGATAAAAATGGAAGGAAGCTTTCTCAATATTTTAAAGTGCGTATATGAAAATTCTACAGATAGCATTGTACTCAATGGAAAAATACTGAAAGCTTTTCCACTGAGATCAGGAGCAAGACAAGGATTACCACTGTCAACATTATTATTCCATAATGTTCTAGAAGTTCTGGCTAGATCAATTAGGTTAGACAAAGAAATAAAAGGCACCCAAATAGGAAAGAAGAAGTAGAACTTTTACTTTTCTCTGAGGACATGAGCGTATATCTAGAAAATCCTGAAAAATCTACAGCAAAGCTACTAAAATTAATAGACAAGTTCAGCAAAGTGGAGGATACAAGATTAATGCACAAAAATCAATAGCATTTCTATACACTACAGATGTGCAATCTAAGGAGGAAATCAGAAAAAATTCAATTTATAATAGTGACAAAAATTTAAATATTTAGGAATAAATTTAACCAAGGGCTTAAACTACCTGTATTCAGAAAAATACAAAACATTGCTAAAATAAACTGAGGAAGACTTAAATAAATGGAGGATATTCCATGTTCATGGCCTAGAAGACTATATATTATTAAGATGTCAATCCTACCCAAACTGATTTACAGATTCAATGCAATCCCAAATAAAAATCTTAAGAGCCACTTTTGCAGAAAAGGAAAAGCCAATAATAAAATTTATTGGGTAGGATAAGGGGCTCAAAATAGTCAAAATATCTTTAAAAAAAGAACAAATTTGTAAGACTTTCACTTCCTGTCTTTAAAGCATATTACTTAGCTACAGTGGTAAAAACAGCATGGTACTGGCATAAAGTCAGACACGTTGACCAATGGAACCAAACCAAGAACTCAGAAATAGACCCTCACATCTACAGTCAAGTGACTTTTGACAAGGTTTTCAAGTTTTCCTACCTGGCCAGAACAGTCTATTCAACAAATGGAGCTAGGACAAGTGGATATCCATATCCAAAAGAAAGAAAGAAGATCCTATCTGACACCTTATACAAAAATTAACTCAAAATGGATCAAGGGCCTAAATATAAAAGTGACAACCATAAAACTCCTAGAAGAAAATGTAGGAAAACATCTTCAAGATGTTGTGGTAGGCGGTAGTTTCTTAAACTTTACAGCCAAAACAAGAACAATAAAAGAAAAAATAGATAAGTAGGACCTCCTCAAAATTCAACACTTTTGCACCTCAAACGAGTTTGCCAAAAGGGTGAAAAGGCAGCCAACTCAATGGGAGAAAATATTTGGCCATCACATATCCGATAAAGGTTTAATATCCAAAATATACAAAGAGATCATACAACTTAACAATGAAAAGACAAAGTACTCAGTTTAAGAATGGGCAAAAGACTTGAAAGGACAACTGACCAAAGAAAAAATACAAATGGCAAAGAAACACATGAAAAAATATCACTAATGATTAGGGAAAGGCAAATGAAATCTACAATGAGATATCATTTCACACCTATTAGACTGGCCGTTATTAAAATGTCAGAAAACTGTAAATGTTGGCATGGATGTGGAGAAATAGGATGCTTATTCACTGCTGGTGGGAATGTAGAATGGTGTAGCCACTGTGGAGGACTGTTTGCCAGTTCCAAAGGAAGTTGAATATAGACTTGACACGTGACCCGGCAATAACATTACTAGGTATATACCTAGGAGACTGAGAGCAGAGACATGAATGGGTATCTGCACACCGATGTTCATAGTGGCAATATTCATAATTGCAAAAGTTGGAAACAGCCCATGTGTCCATCAACTGATGAATGGATAAACAAATTGTGGTATATACACAAGATGGAATATTATGCAGTGGTGAAAAATGAATTCATAAAACATATGAAAATATAGAAGAACCTGGAGGACATTAGGTTGAGTGAAGGAAGCCAGATACAAAAGGACAAATGCTGTATGATTGTATAACTATGAACTAAATATATTGTGCTATCTCATGGAGTTAATAATTAGAATATAGGTCAAAGGAAAATAGATTGTGGGTAGAAAATGGAAAGCTAAGTGTTAATCTGTGCAGAATTGGTTAAAAGTTTGTTTGTAAATCTTTGGAAATGAATAGAAATGGTGAAAGCACATCATTGTGTTTTTAACTAGCAGAGCTATTATATGGGTATGACAGTGGTTGAATTGGTAAGTCTAAGGTCATGTATATTACCAGAAGGAAAGCTAAAAAATTTAACATGGGACTTTGTAACATAGTGAATCCTCACCAAAAACATGAATATGTGTGATATTGCATATATAAGACTGTTTTTACAAAATAGAAATACAAATATACTCTAAAGAGAAGGAAACAGAAGAGCAGCTAGGTACAGCAGGGGAAGCATAGAAAGATTAAGAGGTGATGAGTTTGGTTTGTTTATTATTTATTATTATTATTGGAATAATGAAAATCCTGTAAAATTAATGAAGTGATGAATGCACAAACTATGTGATTACACTGAATACCATTGATTGTACACTTAGGATAGATATATGCTTTATTAATATGTATCAATTTAAAAAAAAACTTTGTTGCACAGATAAAGCAAAGTAACCTTAAAATAAACAGGAAACCAGAAGTGTTGGAGAGGATGTGGAGAGATAGGTTCTCTTCTTAACTGTTGGTGGGAATGTAGAATGGTACAGCCCCTGTGGAAGTCTGTTTACCGGTTCCTACAAAAGTTATATATAGCTCTACCATGTGTCCCTATTAGGTATACACCCAGAAGAATTGAGAGCAGTGACATGAACAGACATCTGCACACCAATATTCATAGTAACATTATTCATAATTGCCAAAGTATAGAAAAAAGCCAGGTGTCCATCAAGTGATGAATGCATAAGCAATCTGTCATATATACACAGGATGGAATATTATACAGCTGTGAAAAAAGTGAATTTCTGAAGCACATGACAACCTAGGTGAACCTGGAGGACATTATGTTGAGTGAAGACAAGCCAGACATAAAAGGACAAATGTTGTATGTGTTAGGTCCAGAGCTCCCACCCTGCCTCCCTTCTACCCCTCCTTCCCTCTCCCTCCCTCTTCCTGCAGGTGCACATTCCTATTGATATGAAACCAGAGCTCTGGCCTCCACTCCTTTCCCTGAGCATTCCTGTCAAGATGAAAGTAACAACCCAAGTCAGAGGGATGATAACACCTAGGATGCAGATGGAACTACAAAACTGTGATCCTAAAACTACAAGGCTAGCATAAATCATCACAACCTAGCCCTTTTTAGTCTAGCCCCAGAACGAGTTACAAAAATCCCCTTCTCCCTCTTCCTCGGGCCTGCAGTCTGTTCAGACTCAGCCTGCCTGCTAAGCTCTCTCTCTCTTATTAAAGGCTTTGCTTAAACTGACCTCAGCTCTTAGTCTGATTTCTAAAATGCCTCCCTTCCCCTGCTTCCCTCTGAACCTAGCAGTATGATTTTGTTATTATGAACTAGATATAATGAGCAAACTCAAGGAGTTAATAGCTAGAATATAAGTCACCAGAGAATAGAATATGATTAAGGAATGGAAAGTTGGGATTTAATCTATGCAGAATGGGTAAAAAGTTTTTTGTAATTGTTTGGAAATGAACAGAAATGGTGAAAGCACATTATAGGATTGGTAATTAGCAGCAGTAACATTTGGGTATGATAGTTGTTTGTTTTTATTGCTTTTTTTTGGAATAATGAAGTGATGAATGCACAAATCTATGATTATGCCAAATGCAGTTTATTGTGCACTTTTGGTAAATTACATGTTTTATTAACAAAAGAAAATAGAGTGGGTTGGGTGAAACATACACCAAAAGTAAGATACGGACTATAAGTAGTAGTAATACTTTGATGATGCTCTTTCATAATTTGTTACAAATGTTTCACAACAATGCAATGTATTGGTGGTGAGATGATGTATGGAAGCCCTGTATGATGTTGTGCATATTTGTTTTGTAAGTTCACACCTTATCCTAAACACTTATTTTTTCATGAATGTTCATGAATGCATTATATACTTCATTAAATATTAAATGAAAAACTGTAAAACATAATGTATCCATAATTGCAATATCAAACAGAAAAATCTCATTGCCCTGAAAATGTCCTGTGTTCCCCCTATTCATCCTTTGCCGCTCCCTTCTAAATCCCTGGCATCCACTATATTTATATGAATGTTACAAGTTCTCCTGTTAACACAAAACCATAACTACAATAATGATAAATCTATACCTGATTTTCTACAGCTGTAAATGTGGGAAAATGATTTAAGGACCTTATAAAATTATTGCTAGGATTAAATCAGATATTTCATATATGTTTAGGAGAATGCCAAAGAGTGGATGCCCAATATATTATTCATAATAATGATTAATATTATAAAGTACAAATTTTCAATAAGCAGAAAACTGACTTCCTTATTAAACAAAGCCCCAATGAGCAGAAAACTTTTCTAAATATTTACATATTGATATTTGATGGTCACCAAAAAATAATATTTTCTCCAGCAAAGATTGGAGCTAATGGAGAGAGAAACACTAGGATCACCCAAAGAACTTGCTAATGTGCCTTGAGTTGAAATGCCACAAAGGTATATGGACTTCTACATACAAACACCATATTTCATGATGAATGGGTCAAGCAAGTGTTTGTAGATGGCCACAGTTTAGTCACAAGCAGCATGACTGTTTAGCTTGACACTACCATCACAGTTTTACCTATTTTCATTGTATTCCATCATGTTATTGCATCCTTTCACTCTCAAAACTTCCATGGTTTGGAGAAAAAATTACATAGTCACCTTTGCCATTAGATATGTGGCAAAAGGAGGTTTTCAACACCAGGTATGGAAAAAGAAGAGTGAAATATTTTCTCTGAAACATCTTTGGAACAATTATCCTATTTCCTGTCTTATCACACGGAAATTTAAAAAAATACAGACCTGGTTATGGGAATTTAAAATATGCAATAATAAGCTTGATGTAAAGTAATGAATTTCCCACATAATGTGTGCCCTGAGCCATATACACATAAACACAGATCCTTCCCTGTTATTTAGAACATTACCTTCACTTAATTTTGGGATACCACTTTCTGTTTTCTCCTATCTCATCAGAAACTTTTCGTCTTGGCCCTCTTGCCTGGAAAATCTACATTTTGTCAACCTCTTACCTTTGCAATGCCCAGTGCTCTTTCCTTTGGCCTCTCCTCTTCAAATGTTCTCATTCCATAGGAGACTTAATGCTGTATCATGGCTTTAATTGTCATGCACATGCTAAAAATTATGAAATAGAAACCCCCATCCCTCACCTCTTTCTTGTACTTGGGACTTGAATATCACATTGCTTCCTAAGTATCTCCTCTTTTCTAATTAACAGCTCAAAATTCGATGGTGGTTCTAAGCACTGCTCTCATTCATAAAGAAGAAAGGTAATCACAAAACAGACATCAGTTCTTAGTGTGTGTGCCACCCTGATATGCAAGAGTAAATAGAGATGGGGTAGACTCCTCAAAGTTTCCTGGTTCTGCTTTCCAGGAGAAATTTCCTTGTCCTTGTTCTTTATAGCAACCTGTCTTCATCCTCTCAAAAAATTTACCTTCTCTATGTCAATTCTTGAAGGGAACATTTGAGAAGAGGCCCACTTTGTGGGTTCTACTGTTTCCAAGCCTACTTATGCTACCATGGCTATTAGCCTGTTTGTTTATTTGTTTGTTTGTTTTAGGTTTATGTGTGCTTTGGTAATTAAAATTTATGATGTATTTGCTTCCAGGAAATTCCAGGTGCCAGTAACAACAAACATATTCTAAACACAAATTCTTAAGCCTGATTTATTTAATCATTTCTTCCATGCTTCTCTCTATTTGAATACAAACTTTAAAACCATCAGGAAAAACAAAAAACAGGTGTAAAGATCATTACCTTTACATGGATCATTGCTTGAGAATGTTTACTGGATCATCATTGATTAATGAAAACTTTTGCTGGAACATCAGTGCCCAAAGTCTTTTTAATGCCTTTCCTTACTAATTATAGTATAATAGTAGTCAGATTTTTCAAACCCTGCAAAGTCTTGAACTTCTGTACTCTATTATTCCATTTCATTTTATTGAATGTTGGTCATTCTCTTTGTTCTAACCCTTTGCCATAGACAACCAGCAGCCATCAACAACACAGTCAATCTTCTTTATCCCACCATCTATTATCTGATTACCTAATTAAGTACACTCTTTTAGGTTTACTGTAATGTCAGTAACAACTCAAGTTACAACTTTGCATATTAAATGGTGTACTTAATGCAAGTTTCTCCAGCAAACAATTCTGAATTTTTTGTGGCTTTTTGTAAAAAGTGTTTTTCTTTTACTAGAAAAGATCCATTGTAGATGCTCTTAATTGAGCAGATTTTCAGCATGACTTTTATCCAAAAAAGGATTGTGGTCTTATTTTCTTCCTTCCCAATGAGAGTCCTCTACTGGAAACCCAATATATTCATAGAGACAAAATATTAGAGAAAGAGTGGAGGTTCATGCATATGATTCTTCAATATTTAAGGCTAGAAATGACTTGCACCAAATATTCTATTCGCGCATATTTCTAAGAGATATCCATGCAGGTATAAGTGGGAATGATAAATGAAGTCCACTTAAAGTAATAATTCTATTTTATAAACACTTACGGCTTATTTATTCTTCATTCAGATATCTGTCCAAATGACTACTTAAGAAATAGATCTTCCTTGACCATTGAATATCTGATATAGCAATATCAAGTACTCTATATTTTATTACACTGACTTATGATTACTCATTTGGCATTAATCCACATGACCTATTATATATTTACTTGTCTATTACTCCACCCATAAAGTCCTAAAACCTTTAAGGAAATTTGTTTTGCTCACTATTAAACTCTTAGATCTAGAGCAGTGCATCTCACTTGTAAAGCTTTACAAATATTTCTAGAATAAATAAATAATAGAAAACAATTAAATATTAAGCAGTTTGACAAAACATACTGAAATTCAGAAAGTGACAACAAAAAACTCCACTTATAACTATTTTACATGACAAAAAACTTAATATATTCATGTGTACACAGAGATTAGCAATGATAAAAAATTTATATTTTGTTATAGCAAAATTTGTAAGAATTGCCTGCCATTTAGAAAAGAAAAAATGAATCGAATTTGAAATCATTTAGAAAATATTATTTATATGATAACATGTATATGATTCAGTAATTTGAACTATATTCTTAAAAAGGGGAATATCTATAAAAAAGACAAGTTACTGGAAAAAAATACATTAGAACCATATGTACAGAATTTTGATGTGGATGTAAATTTAAAGAAGTATAGTAGAAAACAAATATTTCATATTTGTATATGTGTATGTAGAATATTGACCTTGATGGATATATATCATTCACATTAATTGTTGCTTCTAAGAAAGGGTGGTGGAGAGGAA
>JAQZBX010101820.1:0-11212 GCA_029593785.1 Cabassous unicinctus
TATGAATACAGAAATCTTCCTTAACTTAATATAGGGCATTTTTGGCTTAACCACAGCCAGGTAACCTCACAAAGCCCAAGAAAAACTTTGCCAATTTTTATCATCACTCTATCTTTTTGTAGTATCCAGGGCAAAAATAAGCAAATATATGAAGGATTGCCCAGGTTCTTAGTGGCAGAAAAATTCCCTGATATGGCAAGGATATTCATAGAGAAACAAAATACATTGAAGAATTGGACAGGTTTGGCATCTGAATATGACTCTGAGTGAAAATGGTGGCCAGACATCTAATAAAGCCCTATTAATATTTTCATGAAAATTAGGACTTGGAAGAGGGTAATGGTAGGAAAAATACATGCCAAAAATATCTTACCTGAGTTTCCGAGAAATATGGCAGAACATGGTTTAATATAATTTACATAAATCATTGGTTCTCATGTTTTTTTTCTTTGAGAGACTATTCGCACTCTAGAAATGATTGGAAATCCTAAATAACTTACATTTCTGTTGGTAATATCTAGGGAAATTACCATTTTAGAAATTAAAACTCATATATGTATAACATTTAAATCATTAGAAATAGTAATCATTATATTTTAATGCAAAAATATATTTTTTTAAAATGTTATTTTCCAAAATCAAAAAAAGCATTTTGAAGACAAAGTTTTTTTTCCTTTTGAAATTCAATGTATTTCTGGCTTACTGGGAAATAGCTGAATTATCATATCTGCTTCTCGATTCATTTTTTTGCAATATATTGGTTTGGTTGAAAAGTTTGAAGATTGTTACACAGATATATGGTTAGAAAGGGAAGAAATATTTGTTTAGTACTTTAAGATGATTTTTAATATTCTTCTATAATAATAATAATATTCTAAACCAAAAACCAACAAGTGAAAATTTCTTATAGAATAGTTCCAATTTGGAATAAATTTTTATTTTATTAGATTTGGATCATCAAGTTGTGTTCATCTGGAAAATATTTGTTCACAGAATGATTTTCAATTCTAAAATAAACCATATTTATTAACATCACTAATCTTCATAAGCAGATCTTTAAGTATTGGGAAGTTTTCAAGCTCATGTGTAGGAGATAATTTTTCTAAAATTAATTTTTCTCTTGAAACAAATTTCACTGTGATTTTAGTAGTTGTTTTTGTTATATTTATGTTATTATTGGAGCAGTTGGTTTACCAAAAAATTCTTGCAGAAAACAGAAAATTTCTGTATATCCCCCACTTGTTTTCCTTATCTTTAACATTTTATATTCCTTTATTTCCGTATTGATCTTCTGTCTAGATGGTTGATCCATTATTGAATGTGATGTATTGAATTCTCCTATTAGTAATGTACAACTATCTATTTCTCCCTTCAAATTTTTCAATATTTGCTTCCTATATTTTGTAGCTTTCCTGTACATATATATATATATAAAATTGTTTATATATATTTAATTGTTGTCTTTGTCTTTAATTGACCCCTTTATCATTATATAGTGTTTTTCTTTGTCCTAGGCAGCAATTTCATTTTTAATTACATCTTTTATGGTTTACAGAAAGAACAGAATTCCCACATACCCCCCCACATACATACAGTTTTCCTTATCATTAATAATTTACATTAGTGTGGTACCTTCGTTACAATTGATAAACCAATATTATTATTATTATTATTATTACTATTATAAGGTCAACTATAGTCCATATACACATATACTGATCCTATTCCCTTTTGTCACCCCTCTTATTGTTTTAATTGTTACATATTATATCTTCATATACTGTATATTCCAAACTTCTCTGCACTTGAATTTTAGAACTTTTAAAATGTGGAGCTACATACTAAAAAACCAATACATTATTACTGATTTTTATAATTACAAAAAAAGGTTACCATTATCAAAGACCTTAAATTTTCAGGAAATTCAACCCACTGTTGAGTGTCCTTTCTTTTCTGTCTGAAGAAATTGCTTAACATTGTTTGTAGGGCAGCACAATTGGTGCTTGTTTGTTTTATTATGGGGATGCCATATTAATCTTCCCCTCATTTTTGAAAGTCTGTCTCACCAGCTATAATATTATAAGAATCAAATCATTTTCTGTCAACACTTTAAATTTTTCATCTCATTTTGCATTTTGCCTTCTTGATTTTTGTCTTCATGATTTCTGTTGAGAAATTGTTGCTTATCTTATTGGGACTCACTTGAACAAAACATGGTGCTTTACTCTTGCAGCTTCCAGAACTCTCTCCTTGTCCTTGGAATTTGACTGTGTGATACTGATGTGTCTGGGCATGGATTTCCATGATTTTATCCTGTATGGGGTTCTTTGGGTTCCTTGATTGTTCATGTACATGTCTTTGCTTACATCTGAGAGGTTTCCTGCCATTCTATCTTTGAATATTCCTTCTGCCACTTTCACTTTATTTTCTTTCTGTGCCTCCCACAAAGCATGTAATGGTATTCTTGATTTTATACCTTGTATCCATTCCACCAGGTATAGAAGGGCATTCATATTCCTGTAAAAAGGGAACTTCATAAGGCTATTAGCATATGCCACAGACAAGACACAGGCTCAGAAAATACAGAGAGGAACCCATGTTTTTGTCTATGGCTGATCTTCTTTGAGGGAGGGCTGGACTTGATCCCAGAAGTATCAATAAAAAATATGAAAATGTATAGTGTAGAGCAATAGAATACAAGATAAAAATATGAAATGCTGTTCAATCTAAAGGAAAAGCATAAAACATCAGAAACAATTAAGAATTAAGACAAGTTATACCAAACAAAGACATAAATTTGGTTTTCAAAATTTTCAGAAACATGCAGAAAGACCTACAGAATATCAGGGAGCCATGAATTAATATAAAGAAAAGGAACCAAACAGAACCATTAGAAGAGCATAACACAATAGAAGAAAAAGAAAAAATCCCAAGATGATTTCAATAGCAGTTTAGACTTGACAGAAGAAAAAATAAGTAAGCTGGAATATAAGACAATTGACATGATCCAGTCTGTGAGGAATTTGCTCAGCCTAAATTCTCATGCATTTTGTTAGTAATGTGAGACATTTTAAACATTTTGCAAATGGTGAGCCTTTTCTTATAAAACTAATTATCATCTATCCTATGAATCAACAATTTCAGTCTCTATTATTTACTCAGTAGAAGTGAAAATTATTTCCAAGGGAAGTTGCACAAAAGTACTTATAGCAGATTTATCTTAATAACTAAAATGTGGATATGGCATTACGGTCCATCAAGGAAAAAATGTTAAGCAAACAGTGAAATATCTGTAAAATACAATATTACTCACAATTTAAAATGAAGAAACCACTAGTACACCCAACAATATGGTTGAATCTCAAAAACAGTTCCAGTTTGGGGGAAAAAAAAAGACTCTTAAAAATTTACCATTGCATGATATAATGTATATAAAGGTTTAGAACAGGAACTTTGAATCTATGGTAAAATAAATAATTAAATTAATAGTGTAGTATTTGTCTACACAATGAACAACTGCCATAAATTCAGTAGACTGGAAAAAAATATTAGAAACCCCAATATGTTGGTGAATACTTGGAGCAAGGGAAATCCTTATATGTCACAGTTACATGTGTAAAAGTTGGAAAGTATTTGATATTGTACCAGTCAACTAAGACTGTTATGTGCAATAACCAATAAAACTTAAGTGTTGGTGATGAGAGCAGCAAAGATTATTTTCAACTTGTGACACATATCCCTTGTGTGTTGACAATGGCTTTGCTACTCATCATTCACATATTATGCTCAGGCTATAGAGCAGCTACAATATTGAAAGATAACATTCTTGTGGAGAAAGAAGAGATGTTTAAATATATCAATATGCTGGAGCTTATATATGCATTCCTAATTTGTTCAAATTTATTTGCTAAAGAAGTCAAGTGAATTGGGATATTATAATTGTCTCTTAAGAGGGGCACAACAGATAGAGCCATCTCAGAGAGTGAACCTATTGAATACTGGTTTAAGTAGGCTTTATTAAATTAAAACACACATGATATGACCCTGCATTTCCTGTGCAGAGAGTGCTTACTTGTGAGGTGGAAGAAAAGGTCATGGAAAATGAGAAAAACACAGATAAACTCTATGATTCTAGGGTGTTTACAGTAAGAGTATTTTTATTATCACAGGTTTTATAAAGCATGATCTTGTGCACATCTTCATTCCTATCCCAGTTAATCCATCAGGAGACTATCAGAGCCCAGAAATAAGACTTCCTAATACACATCTGTTGAAAACTCCTTCTTGGAGGGAGGAAGGGGAGAACTTGAAGATGATTTCTCCACCATGACTCATTTCTAAGTGTTTTTTCACTCCTAGACCCTGGGACCATAAAACTGCAGGAGATTTTGTTCAAGGAAAATGGAACAAGGATGAAGCAGCAGCTCTACTCAGTTATAATTCTTTCATATATATTTTTTATAAGTGATTAATAATGACTTTCTAGCTCCACTTTGGCTTTAACATTTTACTTGACTACCATTGACCCCCAGTAGCTCAGCTCATAAATGACCAAATTAGCACCCAGAGGAGGGTAGCCAATTAAGCACAGTGATATCCTGGAAAAGCAGAAGATTTAGGGATCCCAAAGAACATTCTTGGGAGATGCTATCAGTGCTGAGGGGCACTCACAAGATAAAAGGGGAAGTAAAACCAAAATATGACATAAATAAACCTAAGTAAAAATGGTTAATGTATGTATTGCTTTGAGAGTAATAAAATTGAATATGTATGGATTAAACTCTCTAATCAAAAGACACAGATTGCCAGAATACATAAGGAAATATTAACCATCTATATTTTATCTACAGGAAACTTACCTTAAACCCAGGGACACAAGGAGGTTGCAAGTGAATAACTGGAAAATGATTTTACAAGCAAACAATAAACAAAAAAAGGTGGGAGTAGCTATACTAATATGAGACAAAATAGACTTTAAATCCAAAATTATTGTAAGAGACAAGGAAGGACTCTGTTTATTAATAAAATGTGCAATCTATCAAGAAAATACAAGAATTATAAACATTTATGCACATAACCAGGGTGCCCCAAATTACATGAGGCAAACATTGGGAAAATAAGTGGAGAAATAAGTGTTGCTACAATTATAGTGGAGAATTTTAATGCACCATTATCACCATAAGACAGAACATCTTGTGAGAGAGTTAATAAAGAAACAGATACCTTGAATGTTATGTTTGCGTTTCTAGACTTAATAGACATGTACAGAACCTTATACCCAAATTCAGCAGGACATGTATCATTCTCCAGGATAGACCACTTGCTAGGTCAAAGATAGCCTCAAAGAATTTAGAAAGATTTAAATTACATGAAAAAATTTCTCTGACCATAATGAAATGAAGCTGGATGTTAATAAAGGGCAGAGAACCAGAATAGGCACAAAGATATGGAAGTTAAACAACACAATCTTAGACAATCAGTGGGTCAAAGAAGAAATTGCAAAAGAAATCAGTAACTACCTATAAACCAATGAAAATGACAACACAACGTATCAGAACCTGTGGGATATAGCAAAAGCAGTGTGAAAAGGAAATTTATAGCCATAAATACCTATATTTAAAAAGAAGAAAGAGCTAAAATCAAAGACCTAACTGCATACCTGGAGGAATTGGAAATAGAACAACAAACTAATCAAAAAGCAAGTAGAAAGAAGGAAATAACAAAGATAAAAGCAGAGCTAAATGGAATTGGAAATAAGAAAACACTAGAAAAAATTAACAAAATCAAAAGTTGATTCTTTGAGAAGATTAATATAATTGACAAACCCTTAGCTTGACTAATAAAGAAAACACAGAGAAGATGCAAATACATAAAATAAGAAAAGAGGAAGAGCATATCACCACTGGTATGCAAGGATGGCACAACGTAAGAAAACAAGAAAACCAATCTATGTAATACACCACATTAAGAGATCAACAAAAAAAAAATCACATTTTGACAAAATACAGCATCTTTTTTTGTAAAAGCATTTCAAAAGATAGGAATATAAGGAAACTTCCTCAATATGATAAAGTGTGTGTATGAAAAACCCACAACTAATATCATTCTCAATGAAGAAATGCTATTGGGGTACCCCCTAATATCTGGAACAAGACAAAGATGCCCACTGTAACAACTCTTATTTAACATTGTGTTAGCAGTACTTGCTAAAGCACTTAGGTAATAAAAGAAATGAAAGGCATTGAAAATGGCAAGGAAGGAGCAAAAAATTCACTATTTGCAGATGGCATGATCCTATACATAGAAAACCATGAGAAATCTAAAACAAAGCTTATGGAGTTAAAAAATGAGTTCAATAACATTGCGGGATATAAGATCAACAGACAAAAATCACACTAATAATGGGCGCTCTGAGGAAGATATCCTGAAAAAAATTCAATTTACAATAGCAATTAAAGAGTCAAATATCTAGGAATAAACTTAAGATATAAGGACTTGTGCATGGAAAACTTCACAGCATTGTTAAAGGAAAGCAAAGAAGACCTAAATAAATGGAAAAATATTCCACATTCATGGATTTGAACATTAAACATCAGGATGTCTTTTCTACCCATATTTATTTATGGATTTAACACATTCCCAATAAAAACAGCAACAGTGATTTTTACTGAATTGCAAAAGCTAATTATGAAATTTATTTGGAATGGCAAGAGGACTTAAATAGCCAAAAACATATTGAAATAAAAAATGAAGTTGAAGGAATCATGCTACCTGACTTTAAAGAAGGGCTTCTTAACAAGGGATACATGAGCTTGAATTGAAATTCAAAAAAAACATTCTTCTTGTGGGGATGTGTTTGTGCAAGTGTGATATATGTTTTAAATAATACACAGCATAGTGTGGACTTAGTAAGGGGTCCATGGTTTTCACCTGACTGGCAAAGGGGTCCATGGAACAAAAAAGGTTAAGATGTTGCTCAGTAGGCAAATGTAACTTGGCACAGTTAATGTCCTCTATGAAATATGTAATTAAATCATAGTGGCCTAAAGTAAAGAATTATGGATTTAAAGACATACAATCAAGCACTGGGGTTGAAGGGTGGAGTCTAATTCATAGGGAGCAGAGGGGACATTCTGATTACATAAACAGGGGAAATCCTAAGGCCAGTAAGTTATTCCTAAGATAACTTAAGATTAGGAATACAATCCTAAGACCAGGAGTACAAGATCAGGAGAAAGCTTAAGATCAGAAAAGATACAGAGGGCACTGTAATTTAATCTCAGGTTGATCTGCTTGGAAAGATATACAATGAAGCCAGCCAGCACAGAGCAAATTTTCAAGGACTGTCAAAGGTGATATTTGTATTTGCTTGTTTGTTTTTGTTAACAGCTGGCAACTGAGGTAATTTTTGTCATATAGATAGAGTGATATAAATTTTTAGTAACAGAAATCACAGGGACTAAATGCCAAGTTAACATATTAACATATGAAAATATACAATATGTAACACAAGATTACAAGCCAAACAATGAAGAGGAAATGATGGCTCATCCAAAAGCAACAAGATTATACTTTAGAAGCCATCGACAAAGAAAAACAGATTTTGCATATACCAGCCAAAAGCTTTGAAAAAAATGATCTTCAATATACTCAAAGAGATAAAAGAAAACAGGAAGAAACTGCTAAAGGATTTCAGGAAAATGGCAAATGAGCACTATGAGAATCTTGATAAAGAAATATAAGTGATTTAAAGGAACTACAGGAAATACTTAAGTTTAAGTCCACAATAACTGGAATAAGTAAGATCCTTAGAGAATTTCACAGCAGATTAGAGCTGGCAAAATAAAAGAATCAGTGCATTTGAACACTAGACAATTGAAATATTCCAGTGTGAGAAGCTGAATTAAAATAGAGTGAAAATGTAAACAGTTTAAGTGACCTGTGGAACAACTTCAAGTGTACTAGGATGCACATTATGAAAGTCCCAGAAGAAGACAATACAGTGAAAGAAGCCAAGTGAATATTCAGAGAAATAATGACAAAAGCTTCCCCAATTTAATGAAAGACATGAATATTCAAAACTCCAATGCTCCAAATGGGATAAATTTGAAGAGAAACATGCAAAGACACATTGCAATCAAACAATTGAATGTAAAGGACAAGGAGAGAGTTCTGAAAGCTGCAAGAGGAAAGCAATATATCATGTACAAGTGAGCCTTAATATGATCAAATGCCTGTTTGTCATCAGAAACTATGGAGGCAAGAAAGCAGTGGGATTACACACTTAAATTGCTAAAAGAAGTCAATTGCCAAACAAGAATATAATATCTGGTCATACAGTCTTATGCAAATGGGAAAGAGCTTAAGAAATTCTAGATTAAAAATAATGTGAGTGAGTTCTTATCACTAGACAGCCTCTGCAAGAAATGCTAACTGGAATTCATCAGACTGGAAGAAAAGTATATAAGAAGTGTATTTAAGAGACATAAAGGAATTCATGTAAGTAATTATAAACTACAGTATTATATTTTTGCATGTGTAACTCCATTTTTCCTTTTTATAGGTACCAAAATTCACATGCAAAATGTTTTGATAAATCTATGTTTTTTTGCATATGATGTATAAAGCTGCCATTTGAAACAAATACAACAAAAACTTGAGGGTAGAGAGAAGTATAGAAATAGGGTTTTTAAATGCTATTGAATTTAAGTTGGCATCAAATATAATATGATTGTTATATATTTAAGATATTATATTTGAACCCCATTATAACCACAAAAAATAACTGAAAAATTATATGCAGAAGGAAATGAGGAGAAACTCAAAATATTACAAAATAAAAATATTAAATAAAATGACAGCAGGAATTAAAAGAAATACTGGGTAACAAAATGGTATAAGAATTACAAAGATCAAATAGCAAAATTTCAGAACAAAATCCTGCATTATCAGTACATTACTTTAACTCTAAATGGTTTAAATTCTCCAATTCAAAGTCAAAGATAGACAAAATGGATAAAAAGCTTGACACAGGGATATGCTGTTAAAAAGACACCTTAAATTTGAGACACAATTAGGTTGAAAGTGAAAGGATGAAAAGTATTCCATGTAAATTGTAATCAGGAAATAGCTGAAGTGGCTATACGAATGACAGACAAAAGGGACTTTAAATCAGAAACTGTGAGATAGGACAAAGAAGGAAAATATATACTGATAAAATATCAACTCAACAAGAGGACCTAACCATTAATATATTTGCACTAATAGAAGATCTTTATAATATATAAAGCAACTGTAGACAGATGTGAAGGGAAAAATAGATGGTAATACATCAATAATAGCATATTCAATACACTGATTTCAATAATGGATAGAACATGTAGACAAAATATCAGTCAGTATATAAAAGACTTGAAATATCTAGACCTAACAGTAATATGTAGAACAATTCACCCAAGAACGGTGCAATACAAATTCTTCTCTAAGACACAAGGATCATTCTCTAGGATAGACTATTTATTATGACACAAAACAAGTCTCAATAAAATTATAAATATTGAAACAATGAAATATCTTCTTGTACAATAGTGAAATTAAGTTAGAAATCAATTACAGAGGAAAACCTGGGAAGTTCACAAATATGTAGATATTAAGCAAAATACACAAATACACTATTGTCTTAGCTTCTGATCTCAGTTGTAGGCTGGCATAAGGCTTGTCTCTCTTCCCAGGGCTTTGTTTATGGAGCACTCTCTCTTCTGGTGTATCTGCTTCAATGTGTCTACTTCCATGTGAGAGTCTATTTTATCCCCACCAATGCTGAACCATTGCAGACATCGCCTGCAATCTTGTGTCAACATTTGGCAACAGCCTTTGGGTGAGAAATTACTTCTTATGGTACCTTGAGTTGAATTTTTTAGGTCCTGGTAATTGTAAGCCTCTACTCCAAGTAAATACACTTTATAAGTGTCAACAGAGTTCTGGTACTTTGCATCAGAACCCCTTTGGCTGACTAATACATAATTTGGTACCAAGGAGTGGGGAAGTGCTTTTGAAAGTACCAAAATGCTGGAATGGTTTTATAAATGGATAAGGGGTATTTTTTTCTGGAGGAATTGTGAGATGTTTGATGGAAAAGGCCTAGATTGCTTTGGAGAGACTGTTGGTAGTAATATAGAGGCAAAAGTTATTTTTGATGATGCCTTAAAAAGAAATAATTGTGAGATGTTTGATAGAAAAGGCCTAGCATGATTTGAAGAGATCCTTGGTAGGAATATGGACACTGAAGAGAATTTTTGTGATGTCATACAAGTAAACAATGAAATTATTATTGGAAACTGGAGGAAAGGCAATCTATGTTTTAAAGTTGCAGAGAACTTGGCAAGATTTACTCCTGATGTTTTATGTAAGGCAGAATTTGAAAATGGTGAGCCTGGGCATTTAGCTGGAGAACTTACCAAGGTAAATTTGGAGAACGCAGCTTGGCTTCCCCTTGCAGGTTATAATAAAATGTTGGATGAAAGACAAGCTGAGAACTGAATTGTTGGGCACCAAGGAACTGGAAACTGATTCTGCAAATTCCAAACCTCAGGAATTCAAGCTCACAGAAAATAGAGTCCCATTTGAGGACTTAACGTGAAAATTGTAAATCAGGATTGAAAATGCAGTTTTCTATGAAATACTTGTGGAAAGTATTTACTTTTCTTGTGGAAAGTCTTACTGTCTGATGGCTTGGACCTCTGCTTCTTGCATGCTAAACCAACAAGCTTTTTGTGAGAACTGTATGAACAAAACCATTCTCAGCCTGGACTAAAAGGGAAATGGAAGGGGAAACAGCTTTAAGAGGAAAACCATGGAAACTGAGATCTGGAATAAAGATATCTCCATGGGCCAAGAGAGGAACCCCATCCATGTACAGAGAGGGTGAGTTTTTCCTGGCAGTTGAAGAGAGTGGATGTTCCTGCTGGTATTTGGGGAAAGTTTTGCCACCCCAGGCACAGAGAAAGTGGTTCACATTCCCCAAGGGTTGGGTAGAGTTAGTTTGACATCCCATAGGTCTGAGAGGCATGGGCCTTCCCCTCATAGATTAGGGAAGGCGGTGGTTGTCAACTCATTGCTCTGAGAAGGTTGGGTATGTAGGCCAGAGATTAGAGAGAATGTTGCTTTCACCACTCTGTACTAAGGGGCCTGAGACTCTATTCCCAAAGTTCAG
>JAQZBX010101821.1:0-11222 GCA_029593785.1 Cabassous unicinctus
AAAAGACACTAGTAATGCGCAATCTAAGGAGAAAGTCAGGAAAAAATTCCATTTGCAATAGTGACTAAAAGAATACCAAGGATATAAAGCACTTGTATTCAGAAAACTACAATCCATTGTTAAAAGAAATTTTAAAAAGAACTAAATAATTGGAAGAACATTCCATGCTCACGGATTGGAAGACTAAATATCATTAAGATGTCAATTCTACTCAAATTGATATACAGATACTATGTAACCCTGATAAAAATTCCACCAGCATTTTTTAAATAAATGGAAAACATAAATGTCAAATTTATTTGGAAGGGTAAGGGTTCCCGAATAGCCAGAAACATCTTACAAAGGAAAAGTGAAGTTGGAGGACTCTCACTTCTGTAGTTTAAATCATATTACCTAGCTACAGTGGTAAAAACAGCATTGTACTGGCATAAAGACAGACATATAGTCCAATGGAACCAAACTGATGGTTCAGAAACAGACCCTCACATCTATGGTTATGTGATTTTTGACAAGCCTGTCAAACCCACCCAGGTCGGACAGAACAGACCATTCAACAAATGGTGCTGGGAAAACTAGATATCCACAGCCAAAAGAAAGAAAGATGACCCGTATCTCACATTAACTCAAAATGGATCAAAAACCTAAATATAAAAGCAGGAACCATAAAGCTTCTAGAAGAAAATGTAGGAAAACAACTTGAAGTCCTGGTGGTAGGTGGTGAATTCTTAAAGGAGATAGGGGGACTAAGAAGGACTATTGATGCTTAATGTATGCAGAAGTTTTAATTAACTTTACTGTAAAAGTATGGAAATGTATAGAATTGATGGTAACACATTATAATGAGTAACAGCTGGTTTACAAATGGGAAAGGGTAGTCTAGGGATGTAAATGTCAATTGAAAGAAATCTAGAGAATAATCCAGGGACTGAATAACACAGTAAACCCAGAGGTAGATAAGAATTGCGGTTGCTGGTACAGATGCAAGAGTGTCCTTTGTGAGCTAGAGCAGGTGTATGTCACTATTGCAGGGTGGTGGGAATGTGGAGAAGCATGGGAAAAATGCAACTGGAATGACCTATGGACTGTGGTTAACAACAATACTGTAATATTCATACACCTATGACAAAGATGTATTGGGTTGATAATGGGGGAGTATGGAAAAAATATGCCAAATGTATGCTATTGACCATAGTTAATGGTGACAGTCTGATGATATTATCTCATAATCTGTAACAAATATTCTAGCATGGTGTGGTGTGTTGATAGAGGGGTGGTTGTATGGGAATTGTGCACATGTGTATGACTGTTTTGTAAGTTCACAACTTCTATAATAAAAACATATTTTAAAAAGTAATAATAGGGTGGATTGGGGGAAAAATAATCCAAAAGTAAGATATGGACTATAGTTAGTAGTAAGATTTTGACTATATTCTATCATAATTTGTAACAGATGTCTCACAACAATCAAGGTATTGGTGGTGGGTTGATATATGGGACCCCTTTATGATGTTATGCATGTTTGCTTTTTAAGTTCACAACTTTTACTATATACTTATTGTTTATGTATGTTCATGTATAAATGATATAAAAATAATAATAATAATAATAATAATAATTGGGTGAGTTGGGGGGAGAAATACACCAAATGTAAAATGCTTTGGTTAGTAGTAATATTTTGAGGATGCTCTTTCATCATTAGTTAAAAATGTTTCACAACAATAAGGTATTGGTGGTAGGGTGAGGTATGAGAGCCTTGTATGACGTTATGTATGTTTGTTTTGTAAGTTCACAACTATTCCTATATACTTATTGTGTATGTATTTTTATGTATGAATGATATACTTCAATTAAAAAAAAATTTTTTTTAAATAATATGGAAGGGCAAGGGGTCCCGAATAGCCAAAACCATCTTGGAAAAGTTGGGAGAACTCACATTTCCCAATTTGAAAACTTTTTACAGAGCTACAATAATCAAAACAGTATGGTAATGGCACAAGGACATATAGCCCAATCGAATCAAACTAAGAGTTCAGAAAGAACCCCTCACATCATTGGCCAATTGGCTTTTGACAAGGGTGCCATGTCCACACAATGGGGAAAGAATAGTTGCCTCAACAAATAGTGCTGGGAAAACTGGATATTTACAAACATAAAAACAAAAGTGGGCCCTTACCTCACACCATATGGAAAAATTAACTCAAAAAATTAAAAAAATTTAACTCAAAAATTAACTAAATATAAGAGCTTAAAGCCATAAAACTCCTAGGGGAAAAAAACATCCAAAAATATCTTCAGGACCTTGAATTAGACAACGGATTCTTAGATGACACCAAAAAACATGAGCAACAAAATAAAAAACAGATAAATTGTACTTCATCAAAATTAAAATCTTTTGTGTATCAAAGAACATTTTACACCTGGCACATTTTGAGTTTTTGCAAGAATTTTGGGAGTCTGAGGAGAAATACCAAAAAACAAGGCAAAATTTTCCTTTCTCTTGGTTTTGTTATAAACTTTGAGTATAGCATAGAATCCTTTATAACTAATGCTATAAATAGGCAAAGTTATTTTCTCATAAATTTTGTGATCTTTTGACAAAACATAAGGTAAAGAAATTACTGTTGTGCATTATGACTTTGAAAGTTATTGTTACCATAGAGTTTCTACAACCAAAGATTCATAATCACTCAGTGGACAAAATTTGTTCCCTCTCAAGCCAGTTTCCTTGCATGCCATCTAATTTTCTAGCAATAGCATATTCTTTCAGGAATTGAGGTTCTTAATACATGGCTAGGATTGAAGGATGGAAGGGAAGAGAAAGAGGAAAAATATCATTCACTAAGTCTTCATTTTCTTCCATTGCAATTCTCAACTTTATCTCTATCTTTTTAATTCTCCTGCTAATCACAAATCTCAGTCCTTATCATTTCATTTTTCTATATTCTGGTTCACTCTTTTTCAATGTCTCAAATACTATGGCTAATATATTTGTGTCCCAAAAACTAATCTTTCCGAAATTCTGGCAACTTCTAGCTCAAAAACCTGTAGTGGCTTCCCACTGTCCATCTCATCAAACACAAGTTTATCTTCCTTCTTTTTCTAATCTTCTGTAATCTGGACCTACTTTACCTATCAAGGAAAATGTCCTCTGCTTCTTAAAACAAACTTTATACTATTAAGTTAATTTGCCCCCTCTTACCTCATCCTTCATGTTAATAACAATTTTCATACTTTTGCTAACAGTACTCACTTCCACCCAGAATGCGCTTATTCTTTGCCTACATTAACTCATTTGATCAGACAAAAACTAGTACTGGAGCCCACCCACTTCTTCTTCCTATGCTACAGTAAATACCACACTTCTAATCTTCACTAATCTTCTATGGCATGTACCTTGGAGAATAAAATTAGGCAACGTTTATGATACAAACTGAAAGGAAACAGGATATATAGTCACTCATGTGGTGTTAAAGTCGTCAAACATCCTGGTTTCTTCTTCATGTCACATGGGCATAAAAATAGCCATCTTACAGAACTCTGAAAATTTTATTTTCTAATCTATGTGAAAATGCTTAATGAACTATAAAATACAATGCTAATGCTAATCAACATTTCTACAGTATTTACCATGTGCCAATCACTGTGTTAAAAGCAAAAGACTACTGAAGCTAACATACCATTATGTGTTTGAAAATTAATGGGTATTGCCCTATCTGGTACCACAGAGTTAAGCCCTTAAGTTTTTGATAATTGTTCACGTGTAGCTTTGTCTTTCCCAGCTCCTTGAAGACAGAGTTTCAAAACGAGGGTTAAGAATTGACAAATAATTATAATTACTGAATTATTAGATAGATGCATTTTTCCTGCAGTATACTATAAAATAGCCAAAGGTTAATATCTGAAATTACTGAAACTGGCTAGAGTGACCTCACCCTTTGTATTTGGTCATTTCCAACTAAAAACCTGCCATTGTGATGATTATTCCAGACAGATCTTACCTTTGTATATAGTCATTTCTAACTAAGATGTTCTATTACGATGATCATTTCAGATGGATCTTACCTTTCTATATGGTCATTTCCAATTAGGACCTGCTTTTGTGATTATTCCAGATTGATCTTACCCTTGCATATGAACATTTCTGTTGAAATGGTAACCACTCCACCCACCTCTGAAATCCATATGAAAAACCTTGTAACCAACCCTCATTCTGTAACTCCCATCCCCAGATGCCTTAAAACTCTGATGATTGTCTTGTGATTGTAATAACTTTGTGACTCATCCCAGTTTTGTACTCAACCTCATCCTGTTCAGCCCCTTAATGTTTATTAATGAAGGAACCTGAGCCAGCCCCACCCCAAATACTCATTAGCATAAACTGCTAGGCCTGGATAATATAAAACTATCAGGATTAATGAAGTTTTGGGGCCATTAGGCCACTGTCCTCCTTGCAATGTGCAAGCAAATAGACTCTTTCTCTCTTTGAAACCCAGATGTCTCAGGAATTGGTCATGAATGAAGCACATCGGGCATGAACCGGCTTTTGCTTGGTATCGAGTTCTTACATTTCTTTTCTAATACCCCACAGTATAAGGCACACAATAAACAGTTGTTGACTTATTTTCCAAATAAAAAATCTGATAAAGTACTCTTTTAATAAACTATCTGCTAAGGCTTGAAAATACTTTTGCAACTTCTAAAATTACCTTCAGCTTAAAAACTGGATAAAAAATAGTTATTGTAATTATGTATAATGATTTTACTTTTTTAAAAAGATAACTCACTAATTCATTCTCAACATAAAGGTAAATAAAACATGTTACCTACCTAAGTGCAGAGAATGTAAATCCTTTCAAGCCATCTTTGCATCTGAAACAAAAATTTACTATCATAAAATAACATGCTTTGGAACATAAAGTTGTATAATAAATTGTTATTAATTTTTTTCTGAGAATGATTATTTTTTTAAAAAGTGAAACTCTTGGGAAAATGATCTGAGGATTACAAATGGTCAAATAAGCAATAAGCAATAAAGCAGGCCCTCTTGCACTTGCACAAAATGCTTAAAATGATAATGCTTCCCTGTGTCATAGTAACATAACTTAGGGCTCAACTCTCAAATCTGTAGGTTGAAGAGAGACTTAAGTAAATCTTCTAAGGGCTCCATGGGGACTTTAAATGAGGGCTGGGAGTGGCACATTCTTCATTCCCCCCAATCCCTGGGGGAGCCATTTGCTTTGAAGAAAAAAGGTCACCTACACCTGCTGGGTATTATATATAGGTCAATTCAAGGTCCTGACTTCTCCCTACTTATTAATTCAGTGAATGCAGAGCAATGTAGAGTTGGCAGGCATAGAAAGGCTTCAAGTTCAGTTCAAAGGTTTTAACTTCTGATTAAGCCCAGTCAGAACACATAATGTAGCATGGGGAAGGAGTGGACGAGAGCAGAGGGTGCCCAGAGCACAGAGAGAAAGTTCCAAACCATATTTACTGAGTGCTTGCTGTTTTGGGGCACCGTTTTGAGCACTTTATATGTTTTGTCTCATTAATTATATCACAACTTCATGAAAAGGTGTTTTTCTATTCCATAGCTGCTCAGAGGCTAACAAAATGTAGGAACTTCTCATTCTATGCTATCATAATGGCAGTCAGAATTCAAATAAATAAAGCCTGAATAAAAAGTCATGCTTTTCTCTTATATATCCTCCTGAAACAGCATATTCCCTTTACACAGGGAAGACTAGAACTACATGATAATTAAGAAGAAAAGATTCTCAGATTTGCCAGAAATATTTAAACAAGATATTAAAATGAGAGCATCACTGGTCTTGCATTATCCTGCTGCTATTGTGTGCCTTTGCCTGATTTATAACTACGATCACCTTATATAAAGGGCCTCTGGTTATTTAGTATCAAAATCCCTTGGAAAAATCTATTAGGATTAGCGACACAATGATGCTGTAATGTATGTTAATATTAGACACCAGTTATTCTTAGATAAAGGTACAGCCTCATTGTAATTCGGCAATTCTTTCTGTATGTCTTTTGTATGAAAGTTTGCAAAGAAAATGCACAAAATTATAATAAATCTTTCTTGCCAATTTAAAATATATACATTTTTACTGGAGGTGGTATAGAATCTCAGAAAAAAATTTAACCCATGTGAACAAAGACATTTAAAAGATTGAATAACTTATTTCAATTAAGCAGTATGATCTACTTTGTGGTCATATTTACAGTGAGAAATGTAACCACAGAATTTGGTTAACATACTACATAATTATCTACCCACAAAGAGTGGGGTAAGGGCAAAATAATTCTTACTTTAAGCTAAAAATGTGTATAGGGAAAATTTAGCATTAAAATTTTTAAACATCTTTTTCCATCTGAAGAAAGTGTTTTTCAGTAATTAAAAACCCATAACTGGGTAATTTTTAAATTGCTGGGGTGGTGAGGGAGTAGGTCAGAGGTCTATTGACTGGAAAACAGAACGCAGGAGATTGATTAAAAGATTATGTACATCTGGGAACAAATTTTGGCCTTGGTATGTTATTGTTAAAAGATAGCCATTTATCTTTGTGCAATGCTGAATAGATAAAAGATTCTGACAAATTGATCTAGTCAGGATTGCATATTTGTGACCTTAAACAACAAATTTAATTGCAGACCAAAACATCAAAAAGTGGCTTTCAAATATAAAAGGGGCATATACAAATGAATTTGCAATTTCATTATGATGGAAGTTTGGTTCTTTCAGCAGAACCCTGTGGGAAGCACTTCATAATGATAAAGTCTTAGCAGAGATTCAAAAGGGGCTATTCTTCTTTCCATTCATGCGTATAAGGTCTGTAATGTAATTGAGGGTCAGATGTCTATGTCAAAAGAACAAAAAAGTAATTATTCCTATAAAAAGAATCTTTGAAATAGTAGTATGTATGTCCCTGCATTTTGACACCAAGAGTCTTGTCTGAGCATCAACCTATGGAACACTCTCATTATCTTTGTTAAATGTAGAAAGAATGATAAAAATGTTAAGAGTTAAAGCAGACACCATTAGACGGTGCCTCACTATTCTTTAGATTCAGTAATGTAAATCAAATTACTTTCCCATATATATATTAATAAGGCTCAGGGATTCACAGTGGACAACACTGCTTTCATATATGGACATTCTAGTGTAATTAGGTCCTGTGATAATTGCTATGGCAGAAAGGAGCAGGATAAGAGGAGAAACAAGGATAGAGATGGGCCTTATTTATTTTACATAGTGTATTAGTCAGGGTTCTCTCAGGAAAAAGAATCAACAGGAGATATCTGTGAATAATAATTTTATAAGTCTCTCATGCGACCGTGGGGATGCACAAGTCCAGGTTCAGCAGGCAGGCTGCAAGCCAGGGGCTCTGATGAAAGTCCAATGAAAGGTCCTTGATGAGTTTCCGGAAGAAGTTGGCTGTTCAAAGACAAGCTGGGAAATTCTCTCTGAATATTGAAATCACTTCGCCTTTTAAGGCATTCAACTGATTGGATAAAAGCATCACCCATTGCTGATGCAGTCTCCCTGATTGATGCAGATGTAATCAGCCATCCATGCAGTAAACTCACTGGTGATTGAAATCCATAAATGCTCTTGTATTACAATTAGCCCAGTGCTTGCTGGACCTAACACCTGGACACAATTACCTGGCCAAGTTGACACATTAGTCTAACCATCACAGTCCACCCCTTGTCAACTCGGAAACCATACACATTACCCTAAACCATACTTAGTCTCTAAGTAAAAACAATAACAGACAAGCATACATATATATTTCCGCCTAACAACGTTCAACTCCCCTGCGTACAACCGGAAACACATTAATTCCCCACAGAATAGGGGGCAAGTCCTTGGGTAATATTCACTCTTAAACTTGACATCCTTAAATATTATGACATGGAATTAATATAACTTTTCATATGACAGGGGAAAAGGTTGGGGAAGAAAACAAGAAATTCGTTTTGTGTACATATACGATCATACTCATAACGAAACAAGGAAGAAGGGTTCATGACTATTACAGTCCTCCGTTTCTGTAACTGGTCATGTGGCCGAAGTTCATATTTATCACTACCTTATTCCACTACCCATTCCATGTTCCCGTTACCTTCAGCAAGCACTTCAGCTGGCCGTGGTTCTTTGCATGGTGGAGTGACCCAAACTTTCATTCCTGAAGATTCTGGGCCATGGTTAGTCCTGCTTGAATTGGCTTGTTGCAATTTTCCATTGACTTTAATCACAGGGCATGGCAGTACTAGGAGATGCCTAGAGGATCTCCTGCATTCCAGGCAAACTCTTCTTTACCCCCATTATGTAGATGCAGCCCTATTTCTCCTTGATAGTCAGGATCAATCACCCCAGCCAGTACAGTAATTCCCTTCTTTGCCTGATGATTCACAGGTAAGAGGAGCCCAAAGCGGCCAGGTGGCAGTCTTAACTTCCAGTTCAATGGCATCATTGTTGTGTTCCCTGGTGACAGCACTTCTCCTTTTGGGTCTAAAACTTGTAGACCAGCAGAGCTTAAGGTTGCAGGGAAAGGAAGCAAAAAGTTTCCTAGGGGTAATAGTGAGTGGTGCCACTCCCATTAGTGAGTAGGGGTAATAGTGAGTGGTGCCACTCCCATTTCCACCCCTTGATTCCTGGACCCATGAATCCTGGTTATGGGAGAAACAGCACCATAAAGAGGACGCCAATTTAGAGCACACAGAGCCTCCTGGAGAACATTTCCCCAGCCCTCCAAGATATTGCCACCTAGTTGGCGCTGTAATTGAGTCTTCAAAAGGCCATTCCACCCCTCTATTATCCAGCTGCTTCAGGGTGATGGGGAACATGGTAAGACCAGTGAATTCCATGGGCATGTGCCCATTCCCACACATCATTTGCTGTGAAATGGGTTCCTTGATCAGAAGCAATGCTGTGTGGAATGCTATGGCGGTAGATAAGACATTCGGTATGTCCACGGATGATAGTTTTGGAAGAAGCATTGCATGCTAGAAATGCAAACCCATAGCCAGAGTATGTGTCTATTCCAGTTAAAACAAATCGCTACCCCTTCCATGGCAGAAGTGGCCCAATGTAGTCAACCTGTCACCAGGTAGCAGGCTGGTCACCTCGAAGAATGGTGCTGTATCGAGGGAGGAGTGTGGGTCTCTGCTGCTGGCAGATTGAGCATTCAGCAGTGGCTGTAGCCAAGTCAGCCTTGATGAGGGGAAGTCCATGTTGCTGAGCCCATGCATACCCTCCATCCCAACCTCCATGGCCACTTTGTTCATGAACCCATTGGGAAATGACAGGAGTGGCTGTGGAAAGAGGCTGAGCATTAGCCACAGAACGCATCATCTTATCCACTTGATTATTAAACTCTTCCTCTGCTGAAGTCACCCTCTGGTGAGCAATCACAAGGGACACAAATATGCTCATGTTTTTTGCCCACTCAGAAAGGTCTATCCACACACCTCTTCCCCAGACTTCCTTGTCACCAATTTTCCAATCATGTTCCTTCCAAGTCCCTGACCATCCAGCCAAACCATTGGCAACAGCCCATGAATCAGTGTACAAACGCACCTCTCACCATTTCTTCTTCCAAGCAAAATGAACAACTAGGTTGCACTGCTCGAAGTTCTGCCCACTGGGAGGATTTGCTCTCAATGCTATCTTTCAAGGATATCCCAGAAAAGGGTTGCATTACCGCAGCTGTCCACTTTCAGGTGGTACCTGCATACCGTGCAGAACCATCTGTAAACCAGGCCTGAGTTTTCTCATCCTCAGTCAAGTGATTGTAAGGGACTCCCCAAGAGGCCAAAGCTGTGGGCTGGGAAAGAGAAGGTAACATGGCAGGGGTGGTCACCATGGGCATTTGGGCTACTTCCTCATGTAACTTACTTGTGCCTTCAGGACCTGCTTGAGCCCTATCTCGTATATACCACTTCCACTTTATTATAGAGTATTGCTGTGCACGCCCAACTTTATGGTTTGGTGGGTCAGACAATACCCAGCTCATGATAGGCAACTCAGATCTCATGGTAACTTGATGGCCCATGGTTAAGTGTTCAGTCTCTACTAAGGCCCAGTAGCAAGCCAAAAGCTGCTTCTCAAAAGTGGAATAGTTATCTGGAGAGGATGGCAAGGCTTTGTTCCAAAATCCTAAGGGTCTGCATTGTGATTCCCCCATAGTGGCCTGCCAAAGGCTCCAGACAGCATCTCTATTTGCCACTGAAACTTCCAGCACCATTGGATCTGCTGGATCATATGGTCCAAGTGGTAGTGCAGCTTGCACAGCAGCCCGGACCTGTCGCGGGGCCTCCTCTTGTTCTGGTCCCCAATCAAACCTAGCAGCATTTCTGGTCACTCAGTAAATGGGCTGGAGAAGCACACCCAAATGAGGAATGTGTTGTCTCCAAAATCCGAAGAGGCCAACTGAGCGTTGTGCTTCATTTTTGGTCGTAGGAAGGGCCAGGTGCAACAGCTTATCCTTTACTTTAGAAGGGATATCTCAACAGGCCCCACACCACTGGACACCTAGAAATTTCACTGAGGTGGAAGGACCCTGTATTTTTGTTGGATTTATCTCCCATCCTCTCTCACACAAATGCCTTACCAATAAATCTAGAGTCTTTGCTACTTCTTGCACAGTACGTCCTATCAAGAAAATCATCAATATAATGGACCAGTGTGATGTCTCATGGAAGCGAGAGACGATCAACATCCCTGTGGATAATATTATGACATAGGGCTGAAGAGTTGATATACCCCTGAGGCAGGACAGTGAAGGTATACTGCTGGCCTTGTCAGCTGAAAGCAAACTTTCTGGTGGCCCTTACTAATGGCAATTGAGAAAAAAGCATTTGCCAGATCAACAGCTGCATACCAGGTACCAGGGGAAGTGTTGATTTGCTCAAGCAATGATACCACATCTGGGACAGAAGCTGCAAGTGGAGTCACCACCTGGTTAAGTTTACAATAATCTACTGTCATCCTCCAAGATCCATCTGTTTTCTGCACAGGCCAAAAAGGAGAGTTGAATGGGGATGTGGTGGGAATCACCACCCCTGCATCCTTCAAATCCTTGATGGTGGCACTAATCTCTGCAATCCCTACAGGAATCCGGTATTGCCTTTGATTTACTATTCTGCTAGGCAGGGGCAGTTCTAGAGGCTTCCACTTGGCCTGTCCAACCATAATAGCCCTC
>JAQZBX010101822.1:0-11221 GCA_029593785.1 Cabassous unicinctus
TAAGCTTTTAGCCCATATAAACCCCCTTTATTTGAAAATAGAAGCCAACCCATTTCTGGTACTTTGCATCAGCAGACCTTTGGCAAACTAAAATAAGATTTATTTACATTTGGTTCTTATAGTGAATACTACACAGCTGTATATTAAATTGTTCATTGTTTCCCAAAAAAAAAAGATTATTGTATATTGTAGTCATTGTTTTAAATTGCCATAACTGAATTCAATCATATTAGAATTTCAGAGATTGTAGTAAGGGAATTCAGCTTCTAAGGTACTCTAATGTGAAGCACATAGGAGCATATGTGTAGTTTTTAATTGATATAGTTAATGAGATCAAATTATAAAATCAATTGTTTTAATTATCAATTTTATGCTAGATGATCAGAGAAAGAAGAAGTTTATTTTGAAACTTTATCAAAACCTGTTCATACAAAGTTACAAGCACTTATGTTAAAAGAGAAATCACACATGAATTGGAGAGAAAAAGCAAAACAGTGGGCAATGAGTTCAGAGGAACATAAAATTGGAATAATACTGGGGCTGCATATGAGACTATGTTGGTCAGAGGTCAAAAAAGTTGGGAGATGGAAAAAGGGCTAGGAATCAATTAAGAGATCACAAGTCATTAAACTTTTGTTTCAAGTGTTTCATCTTTACTGAAAAACATATTCGTTATTACTTCTGACCTTAAGGTTATAGTGTGCCAATTATTGCCATTCACTCATTTTGTAAAGTTCGTTATGATTGACTATATAATATACAAAGGTTAGATTGTCAACTATGAACAGTAATATTTTTTTCCTTCAACAAGTTCTGAAAGATTATAAAAGATTATAAATGTATTTGTACTTGAGACAAAATAAAGATAAACCTAATATTTAGACTATATTTAGAAGGATGTAGCAACTTATGTAAGAAAAAATACACTATTTATTAATGTCAATTATTAGTACTATATGAA
Source organism: Cabassous unicinctus (assembly GCA_029593785.1). Classification (NCBI taxonomy): domain Eukaryota; kingdom Metazoa; phylum Chordata; class Mammalia; order Cingulata; family Chlamyphoridae; genus Cabassous; species Cabassous unicinctus. Next base: position 962 of record JAQZBX010101822.1, read on the forward strand.
CTGTGTTATTGTGTTATGTTGTATATTCTCTACATTTGCACATTTAAAAATAGGGAATGCTTATTCAATTGGAATTGGTTATCCCTCTTAGTCATTTAGAACTCATTGACTTATTTCATTCATAGAAATCATCTGACATTTTCCAGATGCCTGTTTTGATCCTGGGATCCCTTATGCTAAAAAAAAAATTTTTTAAGTAAGAAAACAAATTTCATCGAGCAAATAGCCAAATAGCAAGTTGAATATCCTCTAAATTTAAAGGTGCTAGAAAAATGTATGCCTTAGGATACCCTCTGATTACAACTGATATAAGTATGAAAAAACAGAATTTAATAGACTAATTGTGGAAGATAAGCCCATTTATCTAAGCTTGTTAAACACTGCAGTGGACTGGAACCAATTAAATAAATAACTCTAATTCTATATTATTAACTTCAAATGTCCCAAGATCCCATCATTGCAGTGCTATGATAGGTAATTTTTTTCAAAGCATAATTTTTTCCTCCACAAATGAAAGTGCAAATTTGGCACATTTTTATTGAGTCTACATGTATCAGAGTAAATATGCTTAATTGAATTTGTCATATTAGCCCTGTATATAAATAAAGTAAAATAAATTAAACTTTGCCTTTCCAGTGCAAATAAAACTGCAGCCAGATAAAGAGATATACCAATATTTTTAATTCACAGTGTTCATATAAATGAAATCTATTTCTAGATCTTGGAAATGATCTTTAAAGTGTGTTTAATAATTTAGTGTAAAATATTTACCTAATCTTACCATCACAAAGTTCAATACCAACTAAAAATTTTAAAAGGGTGCAGAAAGAAAAAAAAAAAAAATAGGCAGCATTCAAAGACTCTATACCAGTATTGAGCTTCTGTGTTTAATAGGAAGATAACGCTTATTTGTCAATATTCACTACTAGGAATATTGTTTGTAGGCAATTGTTGTTGCATTATTAGACTAGGCATTGAGAAATAAACTGCTAGAGAGTTGTGGTATAAATTTAGTAATTTACACATTTAAACTTTTCCTCTGTTATTGTAATAGCTTTTTTATTTCCCTCTGGGATCATGAGTCTGTATTTAGAATCCAGTGTTTAATCTGTTAATGTATGGTTTACCCTGTGTCTATATATATAGTTTCTAATCAACTTTCTTGTAAATAAGACCATTTTCACCATTTCTGTTACCTCTATTTAATTTGAAACTGCTTTGTAAAACTCCTAATAGACATTGTTATTAATTTCACTATTGTCTCATTTTTTAATGCAGTGTTCGAAGGCTAATGTTGGTCTTTAGTGCACAGTTATGTAACAATATTCATTAGAATCTGTAGATTATAATCCGTAAATACTAAGTTATTTATTATATTGAGATTCTGTGTATCCAAATGTGTCAGCTGTAATAACTCAACTATTCTGATTCCTCTAGTTTCAAGTGATACTGTAGCTCTCACTGAGTGAATGTTTTATAAAACAAATTTACTTTCTCTTTGGATACTAGGAAGACTGAGATTCTAATCGTATGATATTCCTCAGAAATTTTTATTTTAATTTTTGATCTTTTAAAAATATACTTTTTAGTACTGATAAATAATGTAATAAACATTTCAACTGGAAGACAAAATTATTCCATAAATATGGGTTCATAAATATAAAATTGTCATGTTAATGAATGTTTATACATTACCATACACCCAGTTGTCTTCCCCATCAATTCTACATTAAATTCACACAATATATATTGCAATGTGATCTGATCTGACTCCTACAGAATGAGCATTAAAATAATATTATAATAACTTTTCACAATTTCTAATTAATGTAATAAATAAGTTGCTTTTCTATTTGGTGTGGGTCCCTAAGTTTAGAGTAGTATAATTTATATTATCTTTATCGTCCAGAATCATGCTGAATATAGTTTAAACCAATATTATTTTTCTTCCCTTATATTTATTTATTTATTTTACCCCCATAATCTTCATCACTCATTGCTTGAGGTTGAAACCAATAAACTCTATATTCTATTCAGATTTGAACTTAGTTTCAGGGAGACTCTTAGCAAATAGTCACTAAATTTCCCTGAATTTAGTGATCCAGCTATAAAAAGTGGACACTAATTTCCACTAAAATTTTTAATGAGTTTAATACTCTAACAAGTGTACATCACAAAAATAGAAATCTTTATTTTTCTGCTTTGGATGTGATCTTATTTGTGCATAGAGCATGGAATCGGTGGAACCCTACCTGCATATATGCCTCGTTATCATGGATTTTTGCTAGTGGTATATAATCATTGCTAATGTAGTGTGAATGTTTCTACCTATATCCCTTTGCATCAGTGTTGTTTCTAAGTGCATCTTGCAACTTTTTGAAGCCATAATTCTCCTTTTAGAATATTCAAAGACACTCTATGGAAATTGCTTGTAAGGTTGTTGCTCAAAAGTCTGATGAAACCCAAGTGCATAGTTATTTTAAGTAGTAAAGGAAGGAAGGGAAGTTAATATTTTTTGGTGTTAAGCTATCAAAATTCTTTCCACTAGAGGGTTACTTCAGATAATAGAAGGGCAAATTATTGGGGGGGGGGCAGAAAATACCTGTGATAATAGCTGGAGAGATGAAATATAAAATTTGTATTATATTAATTTACTAAGTGAGTGTATAGTATTCATTTGTCTAAAGGCTGCCTATATATCTGTATATGTACATATGTATGTGTGTGTGTGTGTAATAGGAATTGGGTCTCATAACCATGGGGATTGGCAAGTCCACATTCTATAGGGCAGGCTACAGCTTGGAAACTCCAAAGAAAATGAAGTTGAATTCCCTGGGAGAAGTTGGCTGGCTAATGTAGAGACAAAATTCTTCTTTATGACTTCTAAAATTTTCAATTCTGGCTTTTAAGAGTTTACTGATTGGATGATGAGAATCTCCTCTTTTGTTGATTGTAGATGCAATCAACTGGCTATAGATGCAAATCCATTTACCATATACCCTGACAGTAACAATTAGGCCAGTGCTTGCTTGAACAAACAGCTGGATACTATAACCTAGCCAGGATAACACATGAAATTAAGCATCACATTCTACCTCTTGTCAACTTGGCACCAATATAAAAACCCTTAAACAGTACTTCATTTCAAAATAAAGACAACATAGTCATATTTTCACTTAAGATAACTAATCTGTGTGTTACCAAAAATGCACTAACCCTTTCCCCAGAAGAGGATTCAAGAACTTGGGTGATATTCACTCCCTTTTTATCCTGTAACTTAAATACTATGACATTAAGTTGATACAATTTAAGTTATATGATAAGGGGATAAGAGAGGGAAGAAAATAAAGATATTCACTTAATGTATATATACATATATTCATAATAAACTAAGGAAGTTAGTTTATAATAACTATTATAACTATTATAGTCCTCATTTCCACAGCTAGTCATGTGGCTGTAGCTGGTATTTATAACTACCTTCTTCCACTACCCATTCCATATCCCTTTTATGCTCAGCAAGAATCTCAGCTGGCTGTGGTTATTTATCTGATGGGCCAAACATTCATTCCTGTAGGTTCGGGGTCATTAATATTCTTGCTTGGATTTGATTTTGTAGTTTTCCATTGACTTTTCTTTTGAATTTTCTTATTAGAGAAGTTGTGGGTTTATGGACCAATCTTGTATAAAATACCCCACGTCGGTGTTGAACATTTGTTACAATTAATCACAGCAATTTTTTGTAATTGTACTATATTTTAACAGTAGTTACCTTTCTTACAATTGATGAAAAACTATTAAAATAGTACATTAACCATCATCCATAGTATACATTAGGCATATTTTTCTGTATACCATCCCATTATTAACACCTTGCATTAGTGTCATACATTAGTTATAATTTATAAAAGAAAATTCTTATACTTATACTATAAACTATAGTCCATCACAAACAATAGAGTTCACTCTATTATACTGTTTTATGCTTTATCTTTTAATTTTTATTCTAGTAACATATATGACCTAAAGTTTCCCTTTCTAACCACATTTACCTATATAATCCAGTGCTGTTAATTACATTCCCAAGAATGTGCTACCACCACCACCATCTATTTCCAAACATTTATGATAAAATTTAAATAGAAATGCTGTACAAATTAAGCATCAACTACCTATTCTGTAACCACAATCTATGTTCTAGTAACTTATATTCTAGATTTTAACTCTGTGAGTTTATTTATTATAACTAGTTCATATCAGCGAGATCATACAATAGTTGTTCTTTTGTTCCTGGCTTATTTCACTCAGTCTAATTTCTCAAAGTTCATCCATATTGTCGCATGCATCAGGATTTCATTCTTTTTACAGCAGAATAATATTGCATTGTATGTAAATACCACATTTTATTTATCCACTCTTCTGATGGACAAAAGAAGCAACCTGGGTTGCTTCCATCGGCAATTGTGAATAATGCTGCTATGAATACTAGTGTGCAAATATCTTTTTGAATACCCAATTTCGATTCTCCTGGGTATATCCCTAGAGGCGGGATTGCTGGGTTGTATGGTATTTCTATTTTTAGCTTCCTGAGGAACTGCAAAATTGTCTTCCACCAAGGCTGCATTATTTTACATTCCCACCAGCAAAGAATGAGTGTTCCAATTCCTCCACATTCTCTCCAACGCTTGTAGTTTTTTTTTTTTAATAGTAGTCATTTTAATGGGTATGAAATGATATGATATCTCATTGTGGTTTTGATTTGCATTTCCCTAATAGCTAGTGATATTGAGCATCTTTTTATGTGCTTTTTAGCCATTTCTATATCCTCTTTGCAGAAACATCTATTCAAGTCTTTTGTTCATTTTTTAACTGCATTGTTTATATTTATGTTGTCGAGTTTTTGGATTTCTTTATATATTCTGGATATTAAACCCAAAGTTACTTTTGTGCATATGTATATCCAATTCTCCCAGCACCATTTGTGGAAAAGACAATCAATTCTTTTCCAACTGAGTGAACTTGGCAGCCCTGTCAAAAATTAATTGGACATAGATGTGAGTGAGGGTCTATTTCTGAACTGTCAATTCAATTCCATTGGTCAATGTATTTATTCTTGTGCAAGCGCCATGCTGTTTCAACCACTTTAGCTTTGTAATGTACTTTAAATTCAGGAAGTATGAGTCCTCCAACCTCATTCTTCTTTCTAGATGATTTTGACACTTTGGAGCCCTTAACTTTAAAATGTATTTGATAATTGGCTTTTCCATTTCTGCAAAGTAGGTTCTTGGAATTTTTATTGAGATTGCAATGAATTTGTAAATCATTTTGGATAATATTGATATCTTAAGGATATTTAATCTTCTAATTCATGAACACAGAACACTCTTCCATTTATGCTGGTATTCTTTGATTTCTTTTAGCAATATTTTGTAGTTTTCTGTGTATAAGTCTTTTTATTCCTTGATTAAATTTATTCCTAGATATTTGATTATTTTAGTTTCTATTGTAAATGAATTTTTTAAAGTTTCCTCCACAGAATGTTCATTACTAGTGTTTAGAAACACTACTATTTTTGCATGTTAATCCTGTACCCCTGCTGAATTCATTTATTAGCTCTAGTAGCTTTGTTGTAGTTTGTTCGAGACTTTCTATATATAGGATCATGTCATCTGCACCTAGTGAAAGTTTTACTTCTTCCTTTCCAATTTTGATGCTTTTTATTTCTTTTTTGTCTAACTTTTCTAGCTAAAACTTCTAGTAAAATGTTGAAAAACAGTGATGACAGGGGGCATTCGTGTCTTTTTCCAGAACATGGGAAAGCTTTCAGTCTTTCACCATTGAGTACAATGTTAGCTGTGTGTTTTTCATATATGCCCTTTATCATGTTGAGAAATTTTCCTTCTAATCCTATTTTTTATTAAGAAAGGATGCTGGATTTTGTCAAATGCCTTTTCTGCTTCAATGGAGATAATCATGTAGATTTTTCCCTTTTTTTTTGTTGATGTGGTCTATTAAATTAATTGATTTTCTTATGTTGAACCACCCTTGCATTCCTGGGATAAAACTTACTTATTCGTGGTATATAGTTCTTTTAATATGATGTTGGATTCAATTTGCAAGTTTTGTTGAGGATTTTTGCATCTATATTCATAAGAGAAATTGGTCTGTAATTTTCTTTTCTTGTTGTATCTTTATCTTACTTTGGTACTAGGGTGATGTTGGCCTCATAGATTGAGTTAGGTAGTATTCCCTCCTCTTCATATATCTGGAAGAGTTTGAGCAGGGTTGGTATTAATTCTTCTTGGAATAAATGTTCGAATTCACCTGATAAGTGATCTGTTCCTGGGCTTTACTTTGTAGGGAGGTTTTTGATGACTGATTCTGTCTCTTTACTTATGATCTGTTGAGGTCTTCTATTTCTTCTAGAATTAGTGTGGGTTGTTCATGTGTTTCTAGGAATTAGTCCATTTATCTAGGTTGTCTAATTTGTTGGCATTCAGTTGTTCCTTGTATCCTCTTGTGATTCTTTTTATTTCTGTGGGGTCAGTAGTAATGTCACTGCTCTCATATCTGAATTCTTTATTTGCACCTTCTCTCTTTTTTTTCTTTGCCAGTCTAGCTAAGGGATTGCTCATTTGTCAATCTAGGTTGGACATGTCAATTTTATTGATCTTTTCAAAGAACTAAATTTTGGTTTTGTTAATGCTCTCTATTGTTTCTTTTTTCTCAATTTCATTTATTTTTGCTCTAATCTGTTATTTCTTTCCTTCTGCTTGCTTTGGGTTGAGTTTATCATTATTTTTCTAGTTCCTCCAGGTGTACAGTTAGGCCTTTGATTTTATTTCTTTTTTCATTTTTAATGTAAGCACATTTTCTTCTCAGCACTGCCTTCACTGTCTCCCATAAGTGTTGATATGTTTTGTTCTTGTTTTTATTCACCGCAAGATATTTATTGATTTCCCTTGAAATTTCTTCTGTGAATCACTGATTATTTAAGTTTATGTTATTTAACTTCCATATATTCATATATATTCATTCCATTATGGTGAAAGCTATGTTTTGTATAATTTCAGTTTTTTAAATATATGGAGACTTGTTTTATGACCCAACTTGTGGACTGTCTATCCTGGAAAATAATCCATGTGCATTTGAAAGGAATGTATACTCTGCTTTCTTGGGGTGCAATATTCTAGTTCATTTACCATATTATTCAAAATCCCTGTTTCCTTATTGATCCTCTGTCTAGATGTTCTATCTATTGATAAGAGTGGTATATTGAAGTCTCTAACTATTATTGTAGAGGTGTCTATTTCTTCCTTAAGTTTTGCCAGTGTTTGCTTCATGTATTTTTGGATACTGCAATTAGTTGCAAAACTATAAATGTTTGTTATTTCTTTCTGGTGGATTGCTTCTTTTATTAACACATAGTGTCCTTCTTTGTCTCTTATAACAGCTTTTGACTTAAAGTCTGTGGCCGTTTGAGATTATTTATTAATACCAAAAAGGGAAAGATTACATTTATAAACTAATCTATTCCTCTGGATATGATATGCTTTGATTGTATTAAAATCAAAGATTTTAAATGTATTTGATAAAATCATTTAGGGTTTTTGATTTGACCACATCAGCATGGTGTGACTCAGGTTGAGTCCCTGACCCCTTGGTAGACTGACATAAATGTGCACTCACTCAAGAAGACATGCAGGAAGAGAGAGAGCTCCACAGACACCAGAAGTGACAGAACTTGGTCACTTCAATCCAGCCTGCCATGTGACAAAAAGGAGAAGGCTCAAACAGCTAAAACCTGAGGAGAGATGGGCCATTTGCCTGATAGCTTACAGCTAACCTTGGGAAAACAGTTGAGACTGATATAGGAAACCCTGAGAGACAAGCCCAGAAGAGGAGCCTGAGCCCTCACAGAGATCAGTGGCCATCTTGCTTCAACACATGGCAACTGACTTCGGTGAGAAAGCAACCTTGCGCTGGTCAATTTAAGGCCTTGTAACTGTAACCTTTTACCCCAATTAAATACCCTTTATAAAAGCCAACAGATTTCTGGTACTTTGCATCAGTTCCCCCTTGGCAGACTAATACAAAGTTTATCTTGACTGATATTCATATAGTTACCCTAGCTTTGTATTTGGGGAGGGTGGTGTTACTATTTGCATCAAATAATTTTTTCCATTTTATCATTTTCAACTTGTTTCTTTGTGTCTAAGGTAAGTCTTTGTAAACATATAGTGGGATCATGCTTTTTTATCCAGTCTTCTAATCTGTTTCTTTAGAGTGAAAAGTATAATTCATAAATATTCAGTGTTATTACTTTAAAAGCATTACTTACTTCAGCTATTTTGTCTTTTGGTTTTTATATGCCATATCTTTTTTTTTTTTTTTTCTCTCTTTTCCTTTATTTCAAACTCCGTTTTCTATAGTTGATCTTTTGTGATATATCTGACTGATCCCATCTTCATTTCTATTTCTGTATTATTTTTATATATGTTCTTTGTGGTTATCCTTGGGTTTATTATACATCCTGCTTCTATAACCTAATAATTGGAAATTATACCACCCTAGCTTCAATAACATATATGTTCTCTGCTTCTATATATTCTGTTTCTCCTCTTTGTGTTGTTTTCGTACCATTTACTACTTTATATTTTGCATGTCCATTATCAGGAAATATGTCTTTTTCTTGTTCAATTGTATTCTGACTCTTATAGGATTTAAAGAGTATAGTTGTATATTGAGGATAAAGTACTATTGGGTTTTGCATTTACTATTTTGGTTACACTTATGGATAATCTTCATTTCTTCACACTACTCCAAGCAACTCTCTCCTGTCAACATGCAGAACACCCTTTAATAATTCTTGTATGGCAGATCATTTGTTGATGAACTCTATCAGTTTCTGTTTATCTGCAAATATATTAAACTCACCCTCTTTAAGGACAGTTTTGCTATATAAAGAATTTTGGGCTACCAGTTTTTCTCTTTCATTATCTTAAACTTATCCTACCACTGCCTTCTTGCCTCCATGTTTTCTGAAGAGAAATTGGCACTTAGACTTATTAAGGATCTCTTGTATATGATGAATTGTTTTTCTCTTGGTGCTTTCAAAATTTTCTCTATTTCTTTGTTTGGCACTTGACATTCTGATTAGTATGTATCTCATGAGAGATTTATTAGAATTTGTTCTATTTGAAATACATTGCACTTCTTAGAAATGTATATTTGTGTCTTTCATAAGACTTGGGACATTTCCAGCCATTATTTCCTCAAATATTCCTTCTGTCCTGTTTCCCTTCTCTTCTCCTTCTGGGACACCCATGACCTATATGTTTGTGTGCTTTGTGCTGTCACTCAAATCCCTAAGACCTTGCTCAACTTTTTCTATTTTTTTCTCTATCTGTTCTGATAGTATGATTTCTATTGCCTTGTCTTCTAATTCACTGATTCTTTCTTCTTCCTCTTCATGTCTGCTCTTGTATACCTCTATTGTATTTTTAATCTCTATTATTGTGACTTTCATCCCTATAATTTCTGTTATGTTTCTTTTTATACTTTCAAATTCTTCTTTATGCTCACACATTGTCGTCTTAATCTCCTTTACCTCTTTATACAAATTTTTCTTCATCTCCTGAATTGATTTAGGAAATTTGTTTGAATTTCTTTGATTAGTTGTTCCAAATCCAGTGTCTCTTTGAAGACTTTATTTGTTCCCTTTACTGAGCCATATCCTCCTGATTCTTAGTATAGCTTGTGGTTTTTGCTGATGTCTAGGCATCTGATTATCTTGATATGTTAACTCTGAAGGTCAGTTTCTCCTTCTTGTATAGGTTTTTATTGTTGACTGGCGTTGTATTAAGGTTCTTCTTTGATTCTTGGTCCAAATTATTTTGGACATTTTGAGAAGCCTTTCTCTGTTTCTTGCCCTAGATATTGGTATAATTTTTAAGAATGCACCTTTTGTGTAATTGTTTCACCTCCAGGGGAAAAATTTCCTTTCCTTTTTTCCTTCTCTGGGAATCTTGATCTGTTGTGTTTGCTTTGTGCAGATTCCCCCCACCCCCCGCTCCCCTCCCCCTCAGTACCTATGTTTAGGTTAAATTCTCTCCCTCACTCAGTGCCCTGTTTTCCTTACTCTTTTCAGTTCTGGGATCCTCCTGTCTTAATCGCCCCCCCCCCCATTTTCTATGTGAGGTTCTGTCACAGGGAGCCAGATGGGGTCAATCTAGAAAAGTAGGCCATTGTAGAAAAGTC
>JAQZBX010101823.1:0-11224 GCA_029593785.1 Cabassous unicinctus
TCTGTCCTCTCTCCTCTCCTCTGCTGTGAGAGGATCAGACTCTGCCCACCCACCTTGGTGCCATTTTCCTGGAACCCTAATAACCTTCTGTGGGTTGTAGTTTCCAGGTCAGTTTTGTTTGCAAAGCTTTTGCAGGTTTTTTTTGGTGTGTGTGAGCTGCCCACTGGCCGGTCAGGGGGCTATCCTGTAGTTCATGTCTCAGGGTCTTTGGCATTCTAATTAGGATGACGCCCATACACGCACAGCTCATGGCTGAGCCCAGGAGTGACAACTCCAGGGGCCACTTTTCATAGCTCTTCCCTCTTTGCAGTTTCCCAGGTACTTTCTGTCCCCCAAGGCTCCCCTTTTCAGGGCTTCCGTTATCTTGCTCTCCTGCACACTCCCTGTGACTCCACCTGCGTCAATGGCCAAGCAGTGGAAGGACAGAGGTAGGAAGAACAATGGGAATCACTCTGCCTTCTCAGGATAACTGAGCCCCTGATTGGAGAGAAAGGCTCCTTTCCCTCAGCATTTTAGGGGCTTGTGAACCCTCTCTGTCACCACCGCAGCTGTGGTGGGACTTCCCAGGGGCTGCAGCATGAAAGGACAGAGAAAAGTAAAGCAACAACCAAGACAAACTAAAAACTGAAAAAACCCAAACAACCTCTGAAAACCCTAGAACTCCCCCAAAGGACTCTCCCACTGTCTAAAACTTGAAGAGACCCCTTTCCTGAGTCAGAGCTAGAGGGCCTTCCTTGGAGCGCTCTCTGTCCACCTCTTGGTTCAGGCTTTTGGGCTCTCAAGTCCAGGCTAGAGGATCTGGCAGGAAACCCAGGAAACTCACCATGTTTGGTGGTAATTCAAATTCTGGCCTGTACCCCCAATCTGCCTGTTACTGTTTACTTTTCAGAATCCTAAAATGCTTCATGCATTCTATCCAGTTTTGATAGCAGCATTCAGTGGGAGAGATTATTAAATATATTTACCCCATCTTACCCAAAACTGGAACCCAGTCAAGGTAACAGAACAATACAATGAACAGAGATAAACCTTTGATTTAAATTCAGCAACTCTTACTATCTTGTCTCATTTGATTTATCTTTATTGGTGTGTGTGTGTTCATTTTATTCTGCACTATTTGAAAGTAAGACACAAGTACCATGATAACTCGCCATAAATACTTCACACATCTCCCAAGAATAGGAGCAGCTTCCCATGTAACTACATTACCATCATCATACCTAAGACAATTTTAGTAATTCTATATACCATCTTTCTTTTGGTATTTGTATTTGAATGATGCATCCATAAGTCTCATAATTTAAATGTGTCTCTTAGAAATGATATCTATTTTTATTTACTGTTTTGAAATGTTATTTCAACATGATATCTATTTTTAATTACTTTTTTGAGTATGTTGTTATTTCAATTGGAGCATTTAGCCCATCTACATCACTACTGATGTATTAGGGTTTGAATCTGCTATCTCTTAAAAGTTTTTTAATTTTTCCTCTCTTTGCTTATGTTCTTTTGGGTTGATTTTTAAAAATTTTATTCTATTAGTTTCTTTATACATGTCTGGAAGTCATACATTCTATTATATTCCTTTAGTGGTTAGAATGGAAATTACAATATAATTCCTTAACTTATCAGAGTTATCTATAGCCTGCTCTCCATTTCTCTCTTGCTTTATGTGCTGATTTTGTCTTGCACTTAAGTTCATGTTTTCTAAAATGTTATTTCTAAATATTATTATACAGTCCATATTCATTTATTTTTTACTTTTTGCTTTTTAATTTTAAAAGAAACTTAATTACATAAATGTCATATTCATTTAATTTCCCTGCCTGTTTTTCACTTTCTTTGCTCTTCTTCCTGCCCCTGATCTTACTTCTGGAGCCTCTTTCTTTGCTTGAAGTGCGTCCTGTAGACTATCTTTCAGTGCAGGCTGCTGCAGCAAACTCGCTTGGTTTTTGTTTGAAGAAAAAACTTTAGGTCAGCAATTGTATTAGTTTCTTGGTGCTGCTGTGACAAATTACCAGAAACCTAGTGGCTTAAAGCAGCACATTTGACCTCCCACAGCTCTGAAGGTCAGAAGCCTCGCTGGGCTGGACTCAGGGCTCTAGCGGAGAGGCCTTTTCTAGCTGGTCGAGGTCACCTGCATTCCTTGGCTTGCAGCTGCCTCCATTTTCAAAGGCACCAGTATAGCATTGTCAAATCTCTCTCTTTCTCTCTCTCCCTCCTAAAAGGAGTTTTGTAATTACATCAGGCCCACCCAGATAACCCAAGGTAACCGCCCCATCCATCCTTAACATCACACCTGCAAAGTCCTTTGTGCCATGGAAGGGCACATTTCTTGGGCCATCATTCTGCCTGCTACAGCTGTCATTTTCTTCCAGCAGATTCAAGACATCATTCCATTGTGTCATGGCTTCCACTGTTGCAACAGAGAAGTCAGATGTCAGGCGAGACTGTCTTCCTTTTGAGACCATATGCCTTTTTAAAAAATGTATATAATTGCTTTTAATATTTTGTCTTTGGTTTTCACCAGTCTTATCTTGATGCACATAGAGGTGGAGTTTTTTTTCTAAATAATGCTAGGGGTTGGTTGGACTACTTGAAACTGTGGTTTGGTATCTTTCAACAAAAATGAGAAATTTTTTGCCATCTTCTCTTTGAATATTGCTTGTGTCTCACTCAGTACCCTCTTCTGGTATTCTAATTACACACAGATTGGGGCTTTTGCCATACCCTCTCTGTCTCTTATAATACCCTCTGTTTCCCAAATCTTCGTCTCTGAGCTTCATTCTGTTTCTTGGCCTATCCTCTAGTCCACAGATTCTCTTTTCAGTTTTGTGCAATCTGCTCTTAACCCTTCCTTTGATTTCTTAGCTATTGTGGTTTTTAGCACTAGAATTTCCACTTAGTTCTCTTCAAATCTGCTCTCGCACGCTAATAATTTTTAGTTACCTGTCAAAATTCTCAAGCTCATCTTTGCTTCTTTGACCACAGTAAATCTGGTGGCTTTTAGACTGCTGATCCCAGCTTTGGGAGCTGGCCTCTGTCGTCTGTCTGCTGGCTTGTGCCTGGAGGCCAGCTTATGGTGCACCTTATGTTTGAAAAATTACTTGTGGGATGATTTGGGGCCTGCAGTGAAGGTACTTTCCTCCAGTGAAGGGTTTCCTGTACCTCTGCCAGCACCACAGGCACACAGGCTGCTCCTGAGATGCCCCCTGGCTGCTCTCATCCTCCTCATCCCCAGCCTCAATTGCCAGCACTTAGAATACTTAGCACTAGCAGCTATCACCTTTCCTACTTCAGCAAATGCAAAGTAGTTCTCTGCCCCAAGGGATCCCAGACACCTTGGCTCCACCAGGACCTCTCTGTGGATTTGATTCAGCTCCATCAGCCCTCCAGGGGCAGGTACTTGGAGCCAGCATGGATCTCATATGGGTGTGAGCAAGCCTGGAAGCAAGTTGGGGCACAGAGGCCCACCCTGGTGACTGATGCAGTGAGAGCCAGTGAGGAGGGCTGTGGCTAAGGTGAGAGGCCAGACCCAGCTCTGTCTGGTCTGGGAGAGCCATGAGAGCAGGCTGGGACCTGCCAGGACGCTGCCCTGCCAAGGCAGGGGAATGGAGACTGACAAGAGAGAGAGATTTGGCCAGAGGGTCTGGCAGGGCCAGAGCTTGGGGAGGGGGGGTGATGCCAGAGGGGCCAGAGCTGGGGGGTGGTGGTGATGCCAGAGGGGCCAGAGCTGGGCGTGGTGGTGGTGATGCCAGTCCGAGCTTGGTCACTCCTTGAGGCTTAGGGGGCTATGGCAGCATCCCAAGCCAGGCAGAGAGAGTCAGACTGGCAGTTTGGGGAGAGGACCCAGGTTGCTGAGTGGGGGTCAGAAATTCAGGTGTGAGGTGTGGAGGAGGGTGTGGAGAAGAGGGTGGGAAGGTGAGAAACGGTGGAGGGGAAGTGTGGAAACCTAGAAAGTTCCAGGTCTCTCAAGTCTGCCTGCCCTCCCCCCGCCCTCCCCAGCCCTCCCTGGGTCTCCTTACCTCTCCAGTGCAGGGGGAGGCATGCTGCCAGCAGTCAGGCAGCAGAGTCCACAGGCCTGGCCTCAGCACCTGTGCTCCCAAGGTAGGTGGGCAAGGTGCTCCTATCTGCTGAGGATGTGGGAGGTCCTGGGGCAGGTGATCCTGCACAACAGCCAAGAAGGGGCTGGGACCCACTCCCTCACACTGTTAGGCAACAACTTTGTCTGCTCTGCAACCAGAGGGGCCTGAGTGCTTCCCGAAGTCATGGAGTAAGGGGCTGGGGGCCGGCCCCACTTCCCAGCTCCTGGACTTCCAGTCTTCCCTTCTGTCCACCCTAAGGAAGTGGAGTTGCAGAGGAAAGTCCACCTTGGAGGGAGGATGTCAGGGAGGGGACGGAGAGAGAGCATGGGGTGGAGACAGCGCAAGCTGGCCTTGGGTTTGCCAAGCGGAAGTTGAGGATTGGATGGGGGCGCATAGAACAGCAGAGCAGGCTTGCAGGTTTCAGGTTAAAGATTGGGCGCGGTGAGCCCAGGGAGAGGGAGAGAGGTGCTGAGACGGGCAGCTGGCCTGGGGTGGGGGCAGACCCTCCCTGAGAGTGGGTGGAGGAGGAAGGGAGCAGGCCACAGAGGTTGTGACGGGGCTTGTGGGCCTCCTCAGACCCCAGCCACGGGCCGAGCTCTCCTCCCAGGCTCCCCTCCTGTGTCCCAGATCTGCCTGGCAGGCTCCTGGGGTGGGGGTGTGGCCCTGGCACCACCTTCCTTGGCACTGGCCAGGTGGACCCAGGCCCTGGGGACTAAGCTGCCTCCTCCTGCTCATGCCACTGCAGAGGCTGTTCCACCTGGAACCTTCTGTGGCCTGAGGCTGTGAGGTGTCTGGAGGCCTCCCTGAGAAGGGGGTACACCATCTATGATGGCATTTCGGGGCCCTTTCTGGGCACAAGGGTAGCTCTGGGGTCTTGACAGCACTTCTCCCGCAGGAGAACAAGTGTGTGAGTGTTTGATGGGCTGGTTCCCCAGCTGCCCTCAGGGCTCACCCCAAGAAGCACCTCTGCTTCTGTCTGCTCTTCCCACCAGCCTCCAATGCACTCCCATCCCCTGTGCCGGCTGGCGTGCACCGGCTACCTGCAGACGCCGCCCCACCTGCATGGCCCTGCTTCTGGGGCTGCATCTGGCTTCCCAGCTCTGCAGCTGTGCCATCCCAGGAGTCTCTGTCCTCTGAGCTCAGTCTCCTCTGTCAAAGGGCAGCAGGAGCACCTCTGGGAAAGAGAACACACGGGCACACCTGGCTCACCAGGCAGGAGGTGTGCTCTGTTTCCTGACCTTCTGGCTCACATAGAAGGGCAGCCTCGAGGGGTGGACAAACCCGGGTGCAAGTGGGGGCTCAGTGAAGACTCAGTGGGAACTCATGTGGGAGAAAGAGAAGTCTGAGCCCCCAAAACCAAGCTGGCCGCCTTGACAGACTGGAGAAGAGGATGGAGACTGCCCACCAGCCAATTCCTGTGCTCCTAGGACAAGCCCGGGATGGCTGGACAGAGGCCAGCTGGGGCCAGCATCTGGGGGGCCCTGGAGGCCCCACTTGCACTTCTTATCCTGTTCCTACAGTGGCCTTCCACTTGGCCGCCACCCAGGTCCCATGGGCTCAACGGCAGCGACCCGGCAGACCGCTTCCCCCACCTCTGGGCCAGCTCTGCGGTCCCAGTGTCGGGATGAGTGGGGCCTGGGAGTCCTGGTGGGTGGCCTGGATCTAAGCCTGGGGAGCTGCAGAGGCATTTCAGGGAGAAAGCGGGACTGAGGGGCGGTGGGGTGAGGAGGGGATGGGCTCTGGGGGCATCCGGTCTCCCAGCATCACTTGTCCAGGGTACCCCCCTCAGCTGCGGGTCCCGCGCTGGCCCAGCGGCGGCCACGGCACGGCAGGGGTGCGTGGATCGAGGGGGCGCGGGGCGGCGCTTCCCGGGCCCTGGCGGGCGCTGCGCGGCCAGCTGGGCGGAGGGGAGGGAGGAGCCGAGCCGGAGCCGAGCGCGGCCTCCGGCCCGTTGCAGAGGCGCTCGGCGGGGCCGGCCGGGCCCGGGTGGCAGCATCAGGCCAGCGGCGGGGTAGGTGCGGGCCGGGCGGGGGCTCCGGGCGACTGCGGAGCTGGGGAGTGGGCTCTGCGCCGCAGCGGCCGGGCCTGGCCGGCAGGGGCTGTGAATGCAGGGGGTGGGGTGGGGGGGCCGGGAGTGAGGGGAAAGGGAAAGGGAGGCGCTTTAGGGGTGAGGATTGGAGCCTACCCGGAGGTAGCCGGGATGAGGCCCTCCTGGGGGGAAGCCGCTGCTGGGGGGAAGGATGAGCAGACACAACCCGCTGGGAGCAGCACAGTCCCTTGTGGCCACCATCTCTATACTGTGGGGCCCGGGGTAGAGGGGCAGCAGCCCCTTCCTCTCCCCTGGCCCCTCTCATGGGTACTAGGGGGGTGGTTCTGGAAGGGGCTTGGGAGGCAGGGATGTAGGTAGGTGGGAGGGGCAATGAGGGGCCTGGAGGCTCCAGAGTCTGTTTTGTGAGGCTCAAGCAGGGTGGGGGCACTTGGCCTGGCACAGACCAGGGCAGGGAGGGCCTGGGGCCAGGTCCAGAGGGGGAGAGGCCTGGGCAGGGTGGTGGAGTGAATGGGGAGGGAGGCGTTAGTTGGGCAGCAACTATTTGGCTCTTTGGCCTGGAGAAGGGCTGCGAGAGAGGTTGTGGGCGCAGCCAGAGACCGAGGTCCCTGGGTGGGCTTCCTGGGTCAGGCGTGTCTCCCCAGTGGGAGCAGAGGTGGGGTGACTGTGCAGGCAGGGAGCGGGCGTCACAGAGCTGAGGAGGTGCAGACATGGGCCAGTGGCCTCCCCAGGTCCCTTGACTTGAGACGTCGGGGCTCACAGAGTGCCTCTTGGGAGGTGGGTGCTGAGTGTGAGGAGGGGCGTGGGCTGCCCTGTTGGATGCCTGGCCCGAGTCCTCCCCAGTTCAGGGGAGCTGCGGTGTCAGCAGGGCCAGGTCTGAGCGCTGGACAGTCAGGAGTGACATCAAATTTTACATCCTTTCTAGACAGCGCAGTAAAGGCAGGCCCTGGCCCAGGGGTGCCGCGGAGGCGGGGAGAGGGGTGAGCAGCCTGCCAGGGACTCTGAGGTGGGGGAGGCCTGGGTGTGCAGACTGGGGGACTGATGCGCAGAGCCATGACAGCCAGTGCCAGGGCAGCGAGGGAGGCACAGGTGGCTGCGGAAGCCAAAATGGCCCCCGGTGGGCCTCAGTGGAGGGTGGGCTTCCTGAGACTAGCCCCCAACAGTGAGGAGAGGCGAGCAGACAGGCAAGGGGCCACACCTGCAAAGTGTGCAGGGCAGAGTGGGCGGGTGGGCCAGGGGGGGTGGGGACCAGGATGAGCAATGGCCCTGAGAAGGCGGTGGGAGCAGGGCAGAGCATGGCCACACTGGCGTGGACAGAGTAGAGGAGGCTGAAGCTGAGGCCACCGGCGCAGGGGGCTTGCAACGGGAGGCCGGAGAGGCCTCCAGAGCAGGCCTGGGATGATCCACTTTCTTGGGGAAGAAAACCTGCCCAGAAGCTCCTCTTCTGGGCTGGGAGCCTGGGCCTCCTCGGGCCTCTGACACCCTGGGGCCCCTCGGTGCGCAGACCCTGTGCTCAGCAGCGTGGTGGTGAGCGCAGAGGAGCAGGGCGAGCCTGGCCCCCACAGGGCCCTGCCGGCACCCTAGAGCTGAGGAAGCAGGCCCGCCCCTCTGGCCAGTGCGGTATCGGCCCGGAGACGGGACACCAGGAATGCTAGCGGGAACGACCTCAGACTGGCATCCCGGGGGTGGGGCTCAGGCCGCATCCTCCCGGGAGTGGGACGGCGGCGTGGGCCCGGCAGTAACAAACCACCGGGTTCGGGGAGACGCGCGCGGCGCGGAGAAGCCACTTCCGTTCCATTTCCTTCCTGGCGGTGGCGGGAAGGAGGTCTCCCGTGCCTCAGGTGGGGCTGCAGCGCCCCCTGGAGGGCCCGCTCCGCGATCCGGTAACCCGTGAGCGCACCGGCCCGTGCGTATGATCGAGGCCGGGGGCGCCGGGCGGGGATTCAGCGTCCCGCGCAGGAAACGCACCGCGGAGTCCCCGGCCGCCCGAGCGCCCAGCCCGCCGGGCTCTCGAGGTCCCCTAGACTGCCCCTGGGCCGCGCCCTGACCCCTCTCCTCTGGTCGTCTCCAGGTGCCGAACTCGCCGGCCGGGAGCCGGAGCGTCCTCCACTCAGCTGGACAGGCCCAGCGCCGGGTCGCGCCGTGCCATGCCCGCGGGCTGAGCGCCGCCGAGCGCCGCCGCCGCGCTCCGGGCCGGCCGGAGGGCCTCGCCTCACCTCGGCGGGGACCGCGCGCGCCCAGGCCGGGGCACCGGCGGCCCACCATGGTGCTGCCGCCTCCGGACCGGCGCCACGTGTGCCTGACCACTCTGGTGATCGTGGGCAGCATGGCCGTCATGGACGCGTACCTGGTGGAGCAGAACCAGGGCCCGCGCAAGATCGGCGTGTGCATCATCGTGCTGGTGGGTGACGTGTGCTTCCTGCTGGTGCTGCGCTACGTGGCCGTGTGGGTGGGCGCCGAGGTGCGCACGGCCAAGCGCGGCTACGCGATGATCCTCTGGTTCCTCTACATCTTCGTGCTGGAGATCAAGCTCTACTTCATTTTCCAGAACTACAAGGCGGCGCGGCGCGGCGCGGCCGACCCGGTGGCGCGCAAGGCGCTGACGCTGCTGCTGTCGGTGTGCGTGCCCGGCCTCTTCCTGCTGCTGGTCGCGCTGGACCGCATGGAGTACGTGCGCACCTTCCGCAAGCGCGAGGACCTGCGCGGCCGCCTCTTCTGGGTGGCGCTCGACCTGCTGGACCTGCTCGACATGCAGGCCAACCTGTGGGAGCCGCCGCGCACCGGGCTGCCGCTGTGGGCCGAGGGCCTCACCTTCTTCTACTGCTACATGCTGCTGCTGGTGCTGCCGTGCGTGGCGCTCAGCGAGGTCAGCATGCAGGGCGAGCACATCGCGCCGCAGAAGATGATGCTCTACCCGGTGCTCAGCCTCGCCACCGTCAACGTGGTCGCCGTGCTCGCGCGCGCGGCCAACATGGCGCTGTTCCGCGACAGCCGCGTCTCCGCCATCTTCGTCGGCAAGAACGTGGTGGCGCTCGCCACCAAGACCTGCACCTTCCTCGAGTACCGCCGCCAGGTGCGCGACTTCCCACCGCCCGCGCTCGCCCTGGAGCTGCAGCCGCCGGCCTCGCAGCGCAACTCGGTGCCACCGCCCCCGCCTTTGCACGGCCCTCCGGGGCGCCCCCACGGGCCCTCGCCCACGCGGGACACCCTTGACACGTGACAGGGCCCGCGGGGACCCTGGGATGGGGTGGGGGCGGCCTCCCCTGGGGCGTCTGCAGTGAGCGCCCGTGCGGGGGTGCGGGGCGCGGCCGCTTCATCTCAGGAATCCCTCTGGCCACGGGCGCTCAGACCTTCGCGCGACGCCTGCCCAGGCAGTTGGAGTGGCTGGACCAGAGCGGAGGTGACCCCCCTGCTTGCTGGGCCGTCTGGGAGGGCGGGGGAGGGGCACTGAGGGTGGAGATCAGGGTCCTCGGTGGAGGCCACAGTCCCAGAATTTGGGGCCAAGGAAGGCTCTGTCATTTTAAAGACTCGTTTGCAGTTTTGTATTCAAAGCCTCAGGTCTCTGCCTGTTTCTTGCATCCCTGTCTCTAACGGGGGCGGGGGTGGAGTGGGCAAGAAGATGGGTGCAAAGGTTGCTGAGAGGGTAATGCGTGATGGGGGCAGTCACTTCGGGGCTCCTCCAGACCCTGGCACTCGTAGGAGCTCCTGGTGGGGGTGGTGTCCCCCACCCCCTTCTCAATGCCCCCACCTGTGGAGTTCCAGGATCTCAACTCCCTGCTCTTCCTGGGATGCCGAGACTCCACCCCTCAGCACACGCAGGAGAGTCCTGACCCATGTCCCTAGCTCTCACTGCTCAGGCCAGGATGTGTCCCATACCTCTGGTCCTCTCGACCCGTGGAGACCCCCACTCTGCCCTTGGGCTCTGCTATCCCACCACAGCCCCTGGGATCAGGTCCCAGCTTTGCTCCCAGCTGGACCTTGCAGCTCAGGCCGGGAGCACATCCTGCCCCCCTCACCCCGGCCTGGCCTCCCCTGCCCGGTGGCTCCAGGCCTGACAGCACTGCCCTCTGGCTGGCCAGGGGAGGTCTTAGTCCAGCTGGTCTGTTGTCCAGCACCGGCACGCACCCTGAAGGAGCCCTGCCAGGCCCGTGGCTGTCAGTCCCCAGGTGAGTGAGATCACCGGATCTTGTCATGTGGCACACGTGGCGTCTGGAGGCCTGGGGGGCCAGGGTCATGCTCCTTGTGTGATTTTCACTTCTGCGGTGAGGCAGGCGAACTCTCGCCAGGCTTCTGCAGTCTGCGTCTCTGCAGGACTGGCACTGTGGGGACGTCCCTGAACCCCCCCCCAGCAGTGGCCCAGGGTGCCCCCCGTGAGGCCAGTGCTGTGCTGCTGTTTCCATGGTGTGGGGCACAGCTGCCAGCAGGGCTGGCTGGGGTCCCTGTGGCCCGAGGTTTCTGCCCTCTGGGGTCTCTTGGGAACAGGGAGGGGGTCCTGGCCACCTTTCCAGCCTGCCCTCCCCTGGTTTCCCGAGGGGCCAGCTCCTGGCCCTTTCTCTCTCATTCATTAATTCATCGACTTACAGATATCAGTGGCGTGCCTACTTTGTGCCGGCCCATGCTGGCCCTGAGCCAAGGCAGAGGCCGCCCCTGGCCACATGGGAGATGGACGTGCAGGTAGCGGCCAAACTGGGGTGAGCAGCAGGAGGGAGGAAGGTGGGGATCAGAGAGTGCAGGGAGGCCCTCTTACATGAGCAGTCGGGGTGGACTTGGAGTGGCCATTGGCAGGGAGGCCCCGGATCCTGGCAGAAGCTGCAGGCACAGCAGCTTTGAGGAGGGCGAGGGCTGGGTGCTGGGAGACCCCAAAGAGGCATGGGGCTGGTAGGCGAGGAAAGGAGTGGTCTGGGCTCGTTATCAGTCAAGGGTCTCTAGAGACGTAGAACCAATCTATACGTGTACCCGTGGTTTTAAGGAACTGGCTCCTTCGACGGGCTGGCACGTCTGAGAACTGTAGCAGGTGGGCAGGCTGGAAGCCCAGGCAGGAGCTGTGTGCTGGAGGCACCTCTCAGCACATGGCTGAGGGTCATCTTCTTGA
>JAQZBX010101824.1:0-11224 GCA_029593785.1 Cabassous unicinctus
CATCTCTGCTCCCTGCTTTGTTGCATCTCATTGTGTTTCCTTGCTGTGTCTCTTGGTTGCATCATCTCACTGTTTCATCTTGTTGCATCAGCTCACCATGCCAGCTCTCTGTCTTGCTCATCTTCTCTAGGAGGCATCGGGAACTGAACCCGGACCTCCCGTGTGGTAGGCAGGAGCTCAGTCACCTGAGCAACATCCACTTCCCTCTACTTGCATTTTGTTTCTTCTATATTACACTCATTATTTGGTGTGGAAGGATCAGAGTATATATTTATAAATCTGTTTTGTAAAAGATCATCATATTCTGTATTATAGAAACAGTGCTTACTATTTGGTATAATTTTGTTTTAGTTCTGTCTGTCCGTTCGTCCATCCATTCATTCAATTTTTTTAAGTAGGTACGGGGGATTCAACCCAGGACCTCATACATGGGAAGCAGGTGCTCAACCACTGATCTATATCTGCTCTCCAATGAGAGTTGATTTTTTTCTTTGTTTGTTTTGTTTTTAGGAGGTAGTGGAGATTGAACCCGCGGCCTTGTACATGGGAAGCAGGTGCTCAACCACTTAAACTACATCCACTCCCCTATATTTTTTGAGAAGGAATATTTTACTTTTGTAAACATGTTTATCTTTTGGATGATGTAAGCCTACAACAGGAAGAGCAAATTCTGCCATCAGTAACATCATATTAAATTGGATGTTTCTGATAGCGGTCAACTTGAGTTACTCCTTTTTTTTAAATACTTAGAAAAATCAGCGTTTACAGAAATTGGCTATGAAGTTAATAGGTAAAGACACTTTTTAACAAGTCCAATCAGTCTTTATTTTTTAAAGTTAAATATGGGAAGAGCATTTTGTACTCTAATTTTTATCCCATAAGTTTTTGTTGAAATATACAGTATTTTTTTTCCCCCATAGGATTATTGTGGCAAGACATAAAGAACTCCTTGGTATTATCTACTCTATAAATTATTTCTTTGTCAAACTATAGATTTTTATAAATTTTCCTTTGGTTCTGTTTTTTTGTAACTTGTGAAATAATCTGTGTTCACTCTATTGCTTCTTCTTGTCTTTGTAAGCTATATATTTTGTGCCAGTGCTCTGTCAGCATTATTTCCAAGCTGAAGATTTCAAAGTTTTATAGTTCACCTTCATATGGAAGGTCCCATTCCTTACCTTCCTAATAATTGTAGTTTCACTTACCTGCATTGTCTGGTTCTTGTCAAAAGATGGTTTTGTACAAAATAGACTCAGGTAGTATTTTCTTTCCTGTTTCCAATATGCTTTATGTTAATGGCCACCATTATGGTTGGCCTTTCTGACTGTAACAGCACATTGGACATGTTACTCTTCAGGAAACAGTGTGTAATGACTACCAGATCTCTTTCCAGATCACTCTTATTTTATGAGTATAGTAATCCTTTCTCATTTATGAGTTTGCCTTATTTGAAATTCAGATATAATGTAGATTTACTTCTGTACTGTATATGTTTTTCAGAATCTCTGCTGGACATCTGGGTCACTTGTTTCCACTTTTGTTCTTCTGCCAGTTGCTTCTTAGGTGATTGGTCACATACATACTGTCATGAAAATATATTATATTTTATTATCAAGCTGTATGTATTACCATGTGGTATTTGTAGTCCTTATGATATTGGGCAAGAAGAGATTAAAAAGAATTGTTATTTGTCCTGTAAGAGCTGTTACTGCCAAGGTGGATGTCTAATAGTGTTACACAGAAAGTGTCGTGACAGTGTAAAATGAAAGGTGTATTGTCAGCCACAACCCTGTAGAGGAAGGGACCCTTCCTGTCAAAGGTGGTTTAAAATGCCTCCTCAAAATTTTCTGGAATACTGACTAAGGAAACAAAGCTATTAGGTGTGAGGCCAGCGAACTGTAGCAACAAAAAGCATTCCTACTAATTTGTAAAACTGGTAAGTATAATTTGTAACAAATGTTGGAGAGAAGCAAAGCCTTTTTTTTTTTTTGCTTTAGAAACTAATGGGTACAGATTTTATATTTAAAAAACTCTTTTGATAATATGTATAAGCAAAGTCTAAGAGTAGACCTTCAAGTGAGGTGTGAACCAATCATTGTAACCAATAATGAAGTGGAAAGAGGCTCTCAAAAGAAGTTTACAGGTTATTTCTAAGCTTTTATATTATATTCAAATTCATTATATTATATATAAAGGGTAGGGAAAATTCTAGGTTTATTGTCTCAAAAGTGGAAAAACCTGGCTAGAGGTTGGTTCTTAACCTTTCTTGGGTCACATCAGATGTAAAGTAGAATGTCGAAGAGAGAATCTGATGAAAACCATGGCTCTTCCCAGAAAATATCATATACATACATATTTTCTTTGTTGTTTTAGGGGATTCACAGACTTCCTAAAACTCCATTCCCCCAGTTAAGAACGTTTATGCTAAGGCCAGAAACATTCAAGGACGCTTTCAGAATTAAACCTAACTATGCAAGTATAAATGTCTGTGGGTAACAGGAGGAAGCAAGTCCTTCCCAGTAATTATCCACTTTCTTCCTTTCCTATTTTAGCCCTGTTATTGTCTATTTCATCATCAGTAGTGCATTTTCTCATAAGTTCAGAGACAAATGGAAAGTATAGCTTACTAACAATTTAGGATAGGAAAATGCCACTGATAGCATTTAGTGTATTCTTATTTCCTTGTGTTTTACTTTAGTGAAGGTAAAAATATTTATGAAGCTTTATAGATTGTCTTGCAATCTCATTGAAAAAAATAAGGTCATGAATTCCTTATCCAAGAATTCTCCTACCACGAGGATTTCCAAGAACTTAATCCTGACAATTTGAGAGAGTATTATCTATTAATTGTTATATTGTGCTTGCCTAACATTGTAGGCAACCTCTTTGCACAACCTCTTCAACCTCTCTGGTGATCTTTGTTAAGTTTGACATATCTTTGTCATCTTCATATTAGAAGATTTTACTATTTGTTTCTTTACTCTGGATAACTTATAAAAATGTTAAATGAGATTGATCTCATGGCTATCTTGGGATAGTATATTGTGTAATAGTTTTGGAGTACTCTTATTTTTCATACCAATCATTGAAGAAAATTCCAATATTTTTAAAGACCCTCCCCCCCCAATCCATGTCTCAGGTTACCTGAGCTTCCTTAAGAAAGGAATCAAATCTTATAAATTTGGTATTACCAGTTCCTAGCGTGATAGTACTTGCTTAATAGTAGATTTCAGTAAATAAATGAATGAATGAATGAATGAATATATGAATGATTGATAAATTTATCCATTTTCAATGCAGGTGTTTTCTACTTGGGACCTTGTTTAGGAGACTTTTTGAAAGTTTAAAATAATTACCTTTGTTTAATCCCCTTTACCTCCAGAAGAATTGTGTGCATTATCAAGTGTCTCCTAGACCAAATAAAATCCAATCTCTGTTTCCAGGATGTTGGTTCCTCAAATTCTGGTATAGAAGTAAAAAGTTGATTATAATCTTGGGAGGGAACATTGTAGAAAAATATTAATAATACCCCTTTAAAGATTGTGAGATAAAGTCTTTGAAGGGGATTGAGGTAGGTGGCCTTTTTACTTTTTAAGAAGAGATTGAAGAATGGTATTACCTGAAGAAAAACAAATTAAATATCCCAAATCAAGCCTTTTTTTTTTTGGTGCCACATTAAGCATATATATGCAAAAGCTAAATAATTGGAACATTATTATTATTTTTATCTTAAGAGTATTCTGGAATTTATTTTTTACTCCGTCATTTAAATTCTTAAAATCAAGGGTTTTACATGACTAGATCAATGCCTATTAACAAAACAATAATGTGTAAGAGTTCTTTTTGGAGATAGTGATTATATTAAGAGTTATGGTACTATTATTGTATTCTCTTACTCTTTTAGCTGTCATGATCTCTGATACTCTCAAAAGAAATGAAAAAAAATTTACTTCTTTAATTATGGGTTAACAAAGCAGGGATGAAGCTGGTAGACAATAATTACCAAAGAGGATATTACCAAGTGTATTAGTCAGCAAAAGGGGTGCTAATGCAAAGTACTAGAAATCTGTTGGCTTTTATAAAGGGTATTTATTTGGGGTAAAAGATTACAGTTATCTGGCTCTGAAGAGTTCAACTCAAGGCTGCTTTCTCACCAAAGTCAGTTGCCACGTGTTGAAACAAGATGGCAGGCAATCTCTGCGAGGGTTCACCCTTTTTCTCTTTCAGCTGGCATAGGGCTTGTTTCTTTCCGGGCCTTCTTGGCTGCTTAGCTGCTCAGCTGCTCTGGTCTCTTCACAAGGTCAGTGTAAACTATCAGGTGAATGGCTCAGCTCTCTGCAGAGCCCCAGGATCAAACATGACAGAGTGCTCTCCTCTTCCTTGTCTTCTTCCATGTGTCTTCTTGAGTGAATGTCTGTTTCTATCAGTACACCCAGTAGGCAGAGAATCAACCAGAGTTATGCCATACTGACATTGAATCAAAGTCCTAATCTTAACACAATTTAATCAAAGACATCTGAGCTGTATCTAATACAATCAAAGGGTATCACACCCAGAGGAATTGATTAGTTTACAAACATAATCTCTCCTTTGGGGATTAATAAATTATTTCAAACTGCCTCACCAAGATTGAATTGACTGCTTTGGGAAATTAAATTTCATGTGGCAAAACCAAAGGCTCTTAGTAGATATCTGCTACTTGGGTGCCTTTTAATTATTATTAGCTTTGGAAATAGCTAAAAAATATGACTGTCAATCTGCATAGCTAAACTTTGAAGTACACTTACATAGTTTTCTGGCATTCTTTTAAAAGTAGTTTTTAGTGTTTCCCTTGTTTGAACTTCATAAAATCTCTCAAAGAATATTAAATACATAGATTTTATTTTTAAATATTAAGAAGTTGGAGAAAGATTAAAGAACTGTCTTAAGTTGGTTTTTATAGAAATAACAAAATATTTCAGAAATACTACATTAATGGAGTTTATTTTAATTAAGAAAATTTCAAATTACTGAAAAGTATCCATTTTCTAGATTCCCAATTAAGTTTTTTGTTGTGTGTTTTAGTTTCCTAGGCTGTTTAAAGCAGATACTTTGAAATGGGGTGGCTTAAACAATGGGGATTTATTAAATTACAGTTTAGGCTGAGAAAATGCCCAAATCTAGCCATTATCAGGGCAATGCTTTCTTCCCAAAGACAGGTTACCAGTGATCCTTGGCTCCTCTGCAGTATGGCAAGGCACATGGCAGCCTCTGCTACTCTCCCTTCTCGTCCAGGTTTCGTTGATTTCAGGTTGTTGCTTCTGTGCCTTTCTCTCTCTGTGTGTATTCATTCCATTTAAAATGACTTTAGTAATAGGTTTAAGACCCATCCTAAATGAGGTGGGTCATACCTTAACTGAAGTAGTCTCATCACAAGGTTCTCCTTACAATGGGTTTGTAGCCACAGGAATAGGTTAGATTTAAGAACATGTTTTTCTGGGGTACATACAGCTTCAATCCACCACACCATGTGTGCTGTTGCTGCCACTGCTGCTTCCCCCTGCCCCTTTTTCTATGCTGAAGTATTTCAAGGCAAGTTTGGGCATTGTGTTATTTCACTTACATATGCTTCAGTTTGCATCTCTAAAAAATTAAAAAATTTTCTTACATGACTAAAGTACAATTATGAAATTGATGTTTTGATTTCTCTGACTACTCATGTTCTTGCATCTACTTACCTCAACACATAAGCCACTGCTATGCTTTGGAAAATCTGTGCTATTTATCTTTTAAAAATTCTCATTTTTCCTTCTTTTTCATTTTTCAAAAGAGCCAATCTTAAATTTATCCTAGACCACAGGTTATCAGTTTACATTTCTTTTTTTTTTTTTAGTTTACATTTCTTTATAGCCTGGAAGAAAATAGATTGTTTTCCATGTGGTTAAGTAATAATAGTAAATAATCTCCAAAACAAATGAAAAAATCTTCTTTCCTGAATGATATAATGGTTTTTGACCACATTACTAGCTTGATGAAAAAAATATTTTAATTAAAAAATCTGGGTTTTGGAAATATAATTTTAGTTGAACTATATGAGAAATTCTTGTTATAATCTGGCTGTGTAGGGAATCACACCTAATTCTGTTTTATATAGTCTAGCTGTGCTTTCAGGTGATCTGTGGTAAAGGATCACTTCCTCCACTCCTCCACCCACCAAATTTCCAATCCATTACAGAATATTTTTTAAAATGCAATAAAAATGTTGTAGTAATATCAGATTGCTCTAAGAGTTTCTTATTCTCAATTTCTTCCTTCCTCTTTTTTTACTTATAGGATTCTTTCAGAGAAACTTTCTGGGAAAGAGTAGCCATGTGCTTCTTATATGATTTCCATTTATCTTTACCTTTTTAGCTCTCCTAGTTTGCGGGTACAAGACTACAGCAAACATTGTGTTGTAATTGCATGGGGTCATTGGAATGGTCAATTGGGCTGAAGGAGCAACTTGATCATTCTCCTTATAAAATATAGAAGACACAAATTTGTACTTCAGAGGTGGAGGGTTAGAAGTGGGCAGGGATATGACCCAGAGAAACAGCACAATAAAATAGCAATAGTGTTGGGCTAGTTAGACCTGGATTTCAGTCCTTTTCCATGATCTAAAAGCAATATGATTTTTCTGTTTCTTTAAAAAATTATTTATTTTTAATTGTGGTAAAATATACATATCAAAAATAACCTCAGCTATTTTAAATGGACAATTCTTTGACATTAAGGACACTGACAATACTGTGTATTTCACCATTGTCTATTTCCAGACTGTTTTCATCATCCCAAACCAAAATTTATACTCATTTAGCAATAACTAAAAGCAATATGATCTTGATCTCTAGGTTTATTTATCCATCTCTAAATTGGGATTACTAATGATTTTGCTTTCTTTGCAGAGTTTTGCGTATCATAATTCCATCTTTTAATTACTTGTTTCTGGTCTAGGGTTCCAAAGCAATAAGATGTTTGTGGGTCTCATTCTAGTTCTCTGGAACTGAATTGCTTCAGTGATTTGTTCTGCTTTCAGTATATGAATTTCTGCCTTCTTCACCTAGTACTGTGAATATCTTTTCTTTACCATATAGCTTCTAAATATTTGTAACTTGATACACTCAAGGGTTATCAAAACTCCTTTGGTAGTTCTCTCAATTTTAGTTTTGGCTCTTTCTGCTAACTGCTAAGTTTCTTAGTATGCTCCAGTTCAAAATCCCAAGTAAGGGATCTGATCAGCTCAACTAATAACTCTTACAAATGTTGAGCCAAAGGTTGCTGGCCAGCCTCTGGACTGATTGCCTTCGGATCAGATAGTCCCACCTGGTTCAGTCACCTGTGGCTGGGCTGTATCTTGGTGTAAAGTATAGAGCCTGGCAGGGGCTGTGGCCGTGACATACTTGATATAAGTGCTGTGTGTTCTCAGTGAATATCAGAGGTTCTTAACAAGGGGTCAATGAGCTTGAATCTAAATTAAAAAAAAAACCAACACATTATTCTTGTGGGGACGTGTTGGTGCGGGTGTGGTCTATTTATTAAATAATACACTTACTCATACACTTAGTAGAAGGTCTGTGGTTTTCACCTGACTGACAAAGGGGTCTGTGGAACAAAAAAGGTTAAGAATCCCTGGAATAGATGAACTTGAATAAATGTGAGTGAGACTCTTCAAGATGAATGAAGGGATAGTCACTTATTACCATTTGGAAGTAAAAATATTTGGGGGGGTGGGAAGAGGGGAAGTTATTTGAGAAAATTAAACATGCAGATACCTTTTAGAAAATGTCATACTTCATACCCATTAAAATGCACTGTAAAGAGACCTTTAATCTTTTACATTTCTGTTAACATTTTATTTATAACCTATCAAGTAAAAATGTACTTTATAAATTGTGCCTTCTTCTGTATAAAGTCTATGTTCCAAAAGTTTTTGGTTAATTTTAGGGCTTGTAGAAAAAGCAACGAAAAGTTGTAAAGGACAAAGTTGTAATGCTGAATTGTTCTTGCCAACTACTATTGCATGGATGTAGGCATCCAAGGCTGTAGTAGATTAAAGGATGTAGTAGATTAAAGGCTGAAAGTTTTCTATTGAATTATAATTGGTAGAAAGACTTGTCACTTAAAAAAAAAATCCTTTTAATTAAAGTGGTTGCATTTATCATACCATTATAAGATTGTTACTTATTTGCTTTTTCCCCCTTAGCATATAAGCAAAGAAAAGGGCATAATTTACATTGTATTTTGGGTATACTATAAAGCTGAGGATTTCTTACTTGAACACAGCTTGTGAAAATGATAATATTGGGAACAACATAGACTATTAGAAATTGAACTGTTCTAATTATAGTAATGCAATTTGAAAATTTAAATGAAAATCTTCAATTAATAACCTGTCTCGCTGTGTTTTGTCAATTTCACAAAATATATATTGAGCTTATATTAAATGCTAGGTACAGCAATGGTTTTTTTTTCCCCCACCCTGAGATGGCACCCTCATCTGTTTGCTCATTGTTTTTGTTCATTGTCTGTTTTGTTTTCTTTAGGAGGCACCAGGAACCAATCCTGGGACCTACCATGTGGGATGCGGGTGCTCAACTGCTTGAGCCACATCTGCTCCCTTCTCATTTTGTTTTTGCCCGTTGTCTAGCTCATTGTTTTTCTCGTTGTCTGCTCTTTGTTTTTGCTTGATATCTGTTAGTTGTTTTTGCTCGTTGTTTGTCTTCTTTAGGAGGAACCGGGAACTGAACCTGGGACCTTCTGTGTGGGAGGTGGGTGCCCAACTGTTTGAGCCATATTCATTTTCTGCAATAGGTTTTGATATCAGTTAGGATGACAGAACAGAGCCTATAATAGAGTATATAATTTGGTCTAGAGTGCTCAATGGGTTGGCAAAACATTTTTGATAAGTATTTCAGGAGTAGAATTGGATCCTTAACTTGTGGAGTTTTGGAAGTCCATGGAGGTGCCCCAGGAACTGCTGTGAGTTTTTCTTTTTTCCTTTTTTTCTCTTTTTTATTTTTGGGAGTGGGGAGTGATGGTGCTACTGTCTTAAATTTAACTGTAGCAGCTCTCTATCTAATTGTCTTTGTACTCAGTTTCTGTGTATCATAGTATTTGGGGATAGGATTCTGTGTTTAAAAAATACCTTTAAATTCCTGATAACTTGGTAGTCTCTACAGTCATGTTATATTTATCTTACATTACTTTAGTGAGGTTATTTATGTACATCTCTTTCTATCTAACTTGTAAACTCTTGGAGAATTTCATAGTTGATATTGCCATGTATCTCATATTTATTCTTTGAATGAATACAAGCTAGGTGCCAGGCCCTGTGCTACCTGGTGTGAATACAGAGACAGTAGTATCTTAAGGGGCTCAGAATCTAGTGAGAGAACATACGTAAACACGATTATAATACTGTATGTAAATGCTACACTTTTAGTTATGAGAAAGGAGCTGGGAGGACACAGGGGCTTTATATGTGATAAGAACTGCACAAGTATTGTTGAATGAATGAATGTTAATTAAAATACAGTTGGATAGCATAAGAAACCTTTGGTACTATGGTTTAAATATATAATGTGTACAATATTGTAGAGTAAAATAAAACTTGCAAGCCTCCTTTTAAAAGTGCAATTGATAAATTAGAGCCTGTGACTGTGGTTTGAAGTATTAAATCTCTTTCTCTATAATGTATATATAATTAGTTTACTGATTTTTTATATTTAAAAAATTGCCTCATTTTAAAAAAATCACTTATTTTGGGGGCAAAATGTTTTCTTTTTCAGATGTGGAATAATATAGGACCCAAGGCCCTAGATTACGAGTTAGAAAACTTGATTTCCACTCTAGGCCCTGTTTTTCTTATTGCTATTTGACCTTAGATAAATAATTTAACTTAGCTGAACTTCATTGAAAAATAAATCTGTAAAGCAGGAATCAGAATAGTAAACAAGGAGATCCTTGGGGATAGTGTCCATGCCATATTATTTTTTGCTATGGTGACCCTGGTTTGCATGGGACTGTCTTGGTTTTAGCACTGAAAGTCCCATGTCCTGGGAAACACTTCAGTCCTGGGCAAACCAGGTCAACTGTTCCTCACTCTGTTGGTACCACCAGTGGCTAACTGCTCAGTAAGTGACTGGAATTGAATGGCTACACAGCCTTTCTCCCAGAGCCGATGTAAGGATCTGTGGCCGTTTGGCAGTTTGATGTAATTATGAATTCCAAAAATATAATTGGATCATGCTTGTAATCTGATCTGTTAATCTGGGCGTGATTAAGTTATGATTAGGGCATTGACTGGGCCACATCAGTAGGGCGTTGAGCCCCACCCCTTGGTGGGTGGGGAATCGAATATAAAAGGCAAGGCAAAGGACAGAAGAAGCAGTTTTTGAGAAGCAGTTTTGGTGTTGGAAAGAAGGCCCCAGGAGAAGAGAAGTGAGCCGTTCACCTGATTGTTTACAGCTGACCTTGTGGAGCAAACAGGAGCTAAGCCCGGAGAGAAACACAGCCCCAGGAAGAGAGGAACCCAAGAAGCCTGAACCCTGGCAAACATCGGCAGCTGTCTTGCTCCAACACGTGGCAATGAACTTTGGTGAGAAGAAATTTAACGCTTTATGGCCTGGTATCTGTGGACTTCTACCCCAAATAAATACCCTTTATAAAGATCAATCAATCCATTTTTCGTATTTCACATTAGCACCCCTTTGGCTGACTAATACAGAATTTGGTACCAAGGAGTGGAGAAGTGCTTTTGTAATTACCAAAATGTTGGAATGGTTTTATAAATGGGTAAGGGGTATTTTTTGGAGGACTTGTGAAATGCTTGATCGAAAAGGCCTACATCACTTTGAAGAGACTGTTGATAGTAATATGGATGCAAAAGAGACTTTCTATGATGCCTTAGAAGTAAATGATGAAGCTCTTATTGGACACTGGAGGAAAGGCGATCCATGTTTTAAAGTTGCAGAGAACTTAGCAAGATTAACTCCTGGTGTTATATGGAAGATAGAATTTGAAAATGGCAAACCGGAGCATTTAGCTGAAGAACTTTCCAAGCTAAACTCAGAGAATGTGGCTTGGCTTTTCCTTGCAGCTTATAGCAAAATACTAGATGAGCGAAATACACTAAGGACTGAACTTTTGGGCACAAAGAAAACAGAAACTGATTCCGGAACTTCCAAGTTTCTGGAAGTCAAATTCA